>JBBPBS010000629.1:7294100-7353275 GCA_037974835.1 Cicer judaicum | reverse complement strand
TTTTTTTTTTTAAAAAAAAAAAAAGCATTAATATACACAGGGAGAGATGGCGCTAACACAGGAAAAAAAAATTGTCAAAAAAATGTGCGAAAATTATATAATTTAGCTTTTTTTTGCATTTCTTTTCCTTATAAATCACTTCCGTAACATGTTCCTTTTTTATACCCCTCAACATTTATAAGTTATGAACAATATTTTGGGATGTAAATTATCGTATGTATCAATAATATTTTAATCGGTCATACTTGGCCTTTGTGTGTTTAACTTCCAAATTCGAAATTTTTTGATGGTTTTAAATATGGTTCTCCATTGATAATGCATTGTTCAAATAACCAACAATACACATATTTGAATATTGATATCTTTGCATAAATGCTCTATGGTAACTTAATTAGATAAGCTACAACCAAAGAACTTATGAATTAGATTTTTTGAACTCCATATGTTTCACAATAAGTGTCATTTTTAATTTTCAATGTAATTTTAATTATTTTTTGAATTGTACCCTTCAATTAATACTATATACATGACTTTGTAAATATTAATTCTATTATGCATTAATTCTACTTCAATTATTTAGTTACTTTTTCACTCTTATGTAATATGTTTGTCTTTCAATATTAGTATTTGTATTTAATATCTCACAATATTTGGAAAAACATTAAAAAGGTTAAAACAATAAATGAATTAATTAGTTTTGATGTTTGTATTTGGAAAAATTAAATCTTTAGTCTTTTAAGTTTGACCAAATTATCTAATAGATACACTAGATCTTAGAGTTCAAAGAGAGGAACTCTTATTCAAGTTAGAAATATTTTCTAAGTGTTGTTTTCTTAGATTGTGAGAGTTATTATTATTATCAGCTTTGTTAGAAGAAACTACTCAAGGTTCAATCTTTTGTATCCAACCCGATAGTGGTTTAGTTTCTTCTTTATTCAAGGAGAAGATTTGGCTTGTAGGGCCAAGGTGGTTAGTTCTTCCAAAAGTCTGGAGTTATCTAGCTGTTAAGGAAAATTGACTTGGAGAGTCAAGTACTTTGTAATTCAAGGTAATTGAATTAGTGGATTAAAGCCTTCTAAATGAGGGGACTGGATGTAGCCAAGTTAGTGATGAAATAGGATAAATTTGTGTCAAATTATTTATGCTTTCATTGTTTGCTACCTCTAAATCTGATTGATTCTTATCCAAGTAATTCATAACCAGCCTTCATGAATTTAGCAATAACTTATCAACTTTGTCAAACACAATTCAATCTCCCTTCTGGTGTTTGCACCTTCAATTAGGAATGTAGCCAAATTAGTGATGAACCAGGATAAATCTGTGTCAAATTATTTATGCTTTCATTGTTTGCTACCTCTAAATCTGATTGCTTCTTATCCAAGTAATTCATAACCAACCTTCATGAAATTAGCAAAAAATTATCAAATTTGTCAAACACAATTCAATCTCTCTTCTCGTGTTTTGTAACACCCTTATTTTAATTAATTAAATTAAAACCCTTAGTTTTGTTTATTCTTTTTTTTACTGTTTTAGTGTGACGGTAATAGAATAATTATTCCTTAGATGTTTGATTATTTGATGAAGTAATTTTATATTAATTAATTATTGAGATTTTTATTTATTTATTATTAACTAATTAAAACTCGTAAAAATATGTCTTAGAGTGAACAATGACCAAGTCAAAATTGAATCACCCACACTACTCTTGTGTCCATTCAAATGTGTAACTAACAATAATAAATACATGAATGCCAATAAATTCCTAACGGTTGGTCATTGAATGATATTATTTCAATTGAATTCTATATTCATGTGGGCAATTAAACTCAATGAATGGAATTATTCCTTCTCTCTGATCAATTACACACCTCCTTTATTAGGCACAGACACCTCTCCTTCGTAAGACACACCATTACCAACATTACATTTATCTCAAATACTTTCCGAGTCACTCAAACAACCATCCTCACATTCCCTCACATTCGAATCGAGATTCTAAACTTTTCCTTCTTGTTGAAATTTTCGAGGACGACATAGTGTCACTTGGAAGGAAAGCACTTGAGGTAAGGGCTTTTCCCCATGCAGAGTTAGGCTAGATATTAAATTAGCAAATCGTAAAATATTGATATTATGTCTGGATGTCTTAAAAGGAAAATATTAATTTTATTTTCGTCATAAAGAAATTTACTATAATGCTTTGATCATTTCTTTTTGCAATACCTCTATCTTGATGAATTAATTAGAGTATATTTTTATTATTATACCTTGATAAATATGTTTGTAGTAAAAATGTTTAGTGTTTTACGTATTTTAGAGTATTTAATTGTAAAGTTATAATTTTTATAATGTTATAATTAGTAATATGTATATCATGATGTGTTTGATTTTAATTCTTGACTTGGAGTATTTTAAATTTAAAACGTGATTTTTATGAACAATGTATGTGTCTTGAGGAAAATGATGAGAATTTTTAGATCTTTTTATTTTAATAATATAAACAAAAAATTAATTGTTAAATGCAATAATGAATAGTCTGTTTTCAGAATGCAGGAAACTTTACAGTGAAATGAATGAAATTTATGTTATTTTATTCTTGGTGATATGAGATTTAATTGTTATCAATAACACGTACTCAAATCAAATCTTATGGATTATTAAAATGAAAGTGGTGATTTTAAGATATTTGATCACGTGCATATTTGATGTGTTGAAAGTTATTGAGTTATAATTATGAAAATTCATGATAATGTAAATTTGATGTTTTTGTGATTTACAAAAATTTGATCTGAAATAATTTGTTCTTGTGATTGCCTTAGTGGCTAGTGATCTGGGGTTGAATAGTTTTTCTTTGTGGTGCCTAAGTGGCTGATTATTTGTGTTATGATTTTCTTTCTTTGTGGTTGCCTAAGTGGCTAGTGATTTATAAATTTTGAACATTATTATCATTGTCATCACATATCATATGCATCTTTGTGGACGCCTTAGTGGCTGGTTTAATTTTTCCCATTGGTATGGGTGACTTCTGTGTGGACGCCTTAGTGGCTGGCTATATCCGGATCATACATGTTTAGGAGCATGCATAAATTGCATATATTTTATTATCATTGTTATTTTCATTTTAAAGTGAATTATTGTTGGAGTTATTTATGTATATTTTATGACTTTTCATACACTCTTTGCGAATAAAAAAAAAACTAATATTATTTCTCTAAATCTTTTATTACAAAAAGATTTTATATTTTTATTTTATGGTTGTTAACTTATTGTTTGGTTTGATTTTGCTGTGGGATGAACTGACCCCTTACACCAACATTTAGGTACTAAGGATTTTGAAGAATTGCATTAATGACATTTGCTTGGCGCGTGCACGTGGGAAAAATGGATATTTTAATAAATGAATAAAAATAATGTTTGTAGTGATAAAATTGATATGGTACATTTTTATTTTATTTTTGAAGTTATTTACTTTTATGACCAATTTTAAATAGAAATGCGGAGGCGGGGTCCTTCCGCTAGAAAAAACCTGATTTGTTCTATTTTAATACGTATGTAGACATTTTCTATAATTGGTAATTGTCTTTGCAAAAAAATAATAATTATGATATCAATTAAATTGCGCTACTTTATTTCTTAAAATGAAATCCAACTATCTTCTAATGAAATTTTATTATATGATGAAATAAAAAAATAAAAAAAATATTTTCAAAGAAAATAAATATTTTTGAGTAATGTCTTGGATCAAAATCTGGGGCGTTACATGTTTGCACCTTCAATTAAGAATGTAATATTAAGCATTTCATGCCAAAAATGAATTAGTATATGACATTAAACTCGCTTGTGTTTGAATTTTTAGTCAAAAGAATCAAGGAATAAATAATTTGACATAATGTAAATAACATATTCATCTCTCGTGTTCAATTAAGATATCCGAAGACATAAATTACAAATGATCAAAATTACATAAAAGGTTTTAGTTGTATCACTAATATTTTCATTATTTGAGTAGTAATGATGTATTCTTTGTTAGGCTCAATGGCCATCCAAATCTAGAGGGAGTGAATAGATTACTTTATATGCATTGGATAAAAATATTTTTAAAAGCTTTTTATTACTTAAAAGCTATGCATATTGGAATTATTTAGAGAAACACTGAAGTTGATTGCAAAATACTAGACTTTAATAACAACACAATGTGTTAACTCTCAAATTGAAGAACTTTAATTTGACAATTAGTAAAGATCAACCAACAACCAATGGCAAATTGGATATACACTTTGAATAAAATTTAACCAAACTTTATGACAAGAAAACAATAGATTTGATATAAATTTGATTATTGCTAACAAGAACTAATTCAATTAAGACTTTTGTCGTTTCATTAATAACTTTTTTAGTCTTAGTGAAAAATTCCTAAGTTAAAAACATATTCTTGTATGAAAAAAAAGTACACCACAATCTACAATTGATCTAGAATCAATAAGAGTTTCAGTCTCTCAAACAAAAAGCTTAATCAAATTTAATCCAAATCAAATTTGCTAAAAGTAAGGAGATTAACACCATGTTTAAAAGTAAGAAGAAAACACCATGTTTATAGTAGTTCAACCACAATCGTCATTAAAGATGGCCTACGTCCGGTCCCTTTATCAATCAATAAGAGATTTTTCTTTCACTATGAATGAATAATGAATTGTTATGATTACAAGAGAAACTCTTTGAGCCAAATGAACAAAATGTTTTGCTTCAATGCTTTCTTCTCCTTTTGAATCTCGAAACCTTCAAGTTTTAAAAAACCTTTCAAGAATCATTTTGTGTCCCAATGTGATATAGTTGAAATTTCAACCTCTATGAAACCTTCAACCTTAAAACTTCACATATTTTTCATTTGGCTCCTTCAAACCTTGGTAATTCAATAGAAACCTAAAATCCCCAATTATCCTCAATTAGGGTGAAAAGAAATCACTTATTTTCCATACCTCTTAATTGTAGATGATGATGAACTTTATCACTCAATCTTATAATCAGGTGAATACTCAACAGGTATAATGCTCTTCGTAGATAAGAATCTCACAAACAATCACTTAAAGATGTTGGAAAAGACAAGAAATTGAGGATTTGAATTGTATTTTTCCGTTTATGCAAAATTATTTGAGTTGCTTAAACAAAGATATATGTTCTTCATCAAACCATTCAACTTATAATTATAAAATAGATGAGGTAAAAATAAAGTTGAATAATGAAGAACTTAGATTAAATAACAAAGGGATATAAAGAAGGAACACATGTATTTTATACTAGTTCACAACAAATTGCTACTATATTTAGTCCTCCCTTTACAGAAAGATTTTGCCTTAGTGCAATAAGTGTTTAATACACTATTTAAAAAAATAGCATACAAATATTATTTACTCTGTCTCTTTATGCTTTGAGTATTTTTTTTATGCCTATCCAGGAAGTTTCAATTAGCATCCTTATGATTTTTCTGGTAATCTGCCGTTGAGATTCATAAGTACTATTATACCTCTTCACGTACCTCTTATGGATGAAAATGTTGTTACCACTATTGGAATGATTTACATCAATTGTAATTTGTGAGTTTAATTTAACACAAAGTCCGCTTCTAGGATATTACATTTTAATTCCTATAGTAATGCAAGTGTATGAAACACGTTGACTGATTTACCTAAATTATAATAACTCTCTAATGAAAGTGTTTTTCATTCATTCATTCTTTTGTTTTTGGATGTGTTTTAGGCTTTTCTCATAATTATTTTTAGAACATTTCCTTTTTTCATTCATTCAGTATCTCTTTTCACATGGATCAATTTCTACTTAAATGATGAGAAATATATCCGATGAAAATGTTACCATTATAGATCTTGAATCAAAATTTAAGGTACATTAGCTTTTAATACATATCCATATCCATAATTAATTCAACATATTATGAATCAATACAACATATCTCAAAGGATGACACTATCAAAGGATGACATGCACTTCTTCATTCAGAAGATAAGTCCATTTTTGACAAGCAAAGAATGTTGAAATGTTAACCTCTTTTCAGAAAGTTGACTTTATTAAAGTGTTGATTTTTAGTGTTGACAAGACGGTCAATTGATTTACTAGAATTATCATACAAAAAATCTTTAGAGTGAGCTTTATTGACAAATTCTCGAGAGGTGCTTTTAACATATATAGTCAATCATAGCTTCTAGAGAATGGTGCACTTGATAAGTTAGGTATCTTTCTTTGTTCATCTGTGGTAGTTAATTTGTACCAGAATATTGAATGTATTAAAGGCTTTATTTTGAGCTTTCTTCTTTTGATGTTTGAGTCACATGATCAACAAAGGTCTTGACTCTTGTAGCGTTCTTTTCCTTTGTGATAAGAGAAACAATCATTAACTTGTATTTTCTCTATCTTTAATGCTTGATTTAGATTGTAGATTTATCAAATGTTTGTTGCAATGCTTCTTATTGCTATATTATGACTTACTCTATTAGTAGACATACTTACATGTTTATTAGGTGACAATATTCCGTGTTAGTGATAATTCTTCATCATATGCATATTTTTCATTGTTTTTAGTCTTATTTATCTTTAATAATTAGTTAATTTCAGGAGTTATTTGATATATTTTGTTGATTTTAGTTATTGAATTTAATAAAATGTTTATGAATCAAGTAGATATTTTTCGTAGATTTGCGTTGTTTCTTTATTTTAGTGCAATGCTGAATTTTGGTGAGAAATCAACATGATCTATGTGGAGTATTTCAGTCATATATGGAGTTGTATATGTCCAATTGGAGTCAAATTAAGTGCACATGAAATCTAAAATCCATAAATACAAGTTTCGTGAAGACACCTAAATGAAATTCGGACACAAAAGAGGATAACAATTTACTAAACACTAGATAGAAGATATTGTGCGCTTGAAGCGCGCCTGAGGCGCGCATTAGAACACATTAAAACATGTTTGTTTTTCTTAGTTTTTATGCATCTTTTTTACTATTGGAAAGTTGGGAGAATTGTGCTCTAGTAGAGAAACTCAAAGACGAACGTTTCTAACACCATTGGAGCAGTTTTATCAAGAATCATTCATGAATGTTTTATGTAATTCTTCTCTAATCTCTACCTTTTTTTTTTATCTCTGTCATCTATAACTAATCCTTATATGTTAGGGGTGAGTGTAACAAAATGAAACCCTTATTTTTCTACCTTGATTACTAGTTATATGAATGAGTTTATTGAATTATTTTTCTCATCTCTCTGCTTAATGATTTTTATTGCTTGGTCAACTTTAAAATGTTCTATGATTCGTATTTTGAAACGGAAGTGGACTTTATGAATGCTTGAGATGAGAAATTCATGATATTGTAGTAAAAGGACAGATGCATGTCATGAAACCAATTAAATTTGTTGCAAAGGCAATGGTTTAAAAAGAGAATTCTTGTACCGTAAAACTTAATTCTAATCTTAAATCCACTAAGAAATTAGGGGTTACTTTGGAATTTAAGGTTATGTCTGATGACTCTTCATCATATGCATATTTGTTTTTATTGTGTTTAGTCTTATTTATCTTTTATTCATTAGTTAATTTAAGGATTTATTTGATATATTTTGTTAATTTTATTTCTTTGATTTAATGAAATATTTATGTTCTTATTTCCTTGATTAAGTAGGTAGTTTTTAGAGTTTTGCTTTGTTACTTTGTTTTAGTGCAGTGCTGCATTTTGGTGAGAAATCAACATGATATATGGAGTATTTCATCCATAACTGGAGTTGTAGATGTCTAATTGGAGTCAAATCAAGTACAATTGAAAGCGAAGATCCATAGCTACAACCTTCATGAAGACACCGGAACCAAATTCAGACTCGAGGGAGGAGAAACATGCAGTATAAGTCAGACAACATATGTTGTGCGCATGAAGTGCAACAGTCGTGCTTGAGGTACATTTCTTACCTTTCAACTCTGCCAGCGCGTGCCTGAAGCGCGTTTTCTGCGCCTGAGGCACATTTTTTGCCTTTCACCACTGTGAGTGTGCGCCTGAAGCGCGTTTTTTGCGCCTTGGGCGTGTGGACGCGACATTATTCATTAAAAACACAATTTTTCACTTTTTAGGGATCTTTTTGACTATTGGGAAGTGGAAAGACTTGTGCCCTAGCAGAGAAACTCAAATACGACCGTTTCTAACACCATTGGAGCAGTTTTATCATGAATCTTTTATGTAATTCTTCTATAATCTCTATTTTTTTCATATCTATCATGAGTAACTAAACCCTATTTGTTAGAGATAAGTATAACCAGATGAAACCCTTATTTTTTTGATTTGATTTCTAGTTATATGAATGAGTTTATTGAATTATTTTTCTCATCTTTGTGCTTAATGCTTTTTATTGTTTGATCAATATTAAAATGTTCTACGATTTGTATTTTGAAACGGAAGTGGACTTTACGAATGCTTGAGATGAGAAATTGATGAATTTGTAGTCTAGGAATAAATACAGATCATGAAACCAATTAAATTAGTTGCAAAGGCAACAGTTTAACAAGAGAATTCCTGTACGGTAATGCTTAATTCTAATATTAAATCTACTAAAGAATAAGGGGTTGCTTTAGAGTTAAAGGTTTTGTCACTAAGACATTAGGGCAAGAATAATAAAGACAATTCGATGATAATTCAATAAAGGAATTCAATAACTAGGATCAAATTAGGCCCCACGGTTGGATTCGAAGTGAAACTCATCCCTGACATTTTTCTCATTATAAAGGATCAATTTTATTACCATTGTTAATTTTAAATATTATTTCAATCAATTTGGGAACCTTTTGTTCAATTGCAATAATTAAATATAATTCAATAGTAAAATGCAATCCTTGAGTTCGACACTCAGTACTATCGTTTTATTATTACTTGCAACAATTCATTACACTTGCTGAAATGCTATCAATGTCACTAAGACATTAGGGCAAAAATAATAAATACAAAATGAGTTCAGCTAAAAGTATGGGAACTCCTATGCATCCATCCTCCATACTCCATAAAGATGATGAAGGAACTCCAATTTCTGAAAAGGAATATAGAGGGATGATAGGATCCTTGTTGTAATTAACAGCAAGCAGATCGGACATAGTCTTTGCAGTCGGTTTGTGTGCAAGATTCCAATCCTCTCCTAAAGAATCTCATCTCACAGTTGTAAAAAGGATCTTTAGATACCTTGTTGGCACTATAAATCTGGGAATATGGTACAAGAAGTGCTTAAATCTTGATCTTAAAGCCTATTGTGATGCGGACTACGCGGGAGACAAAGTTGAAAGAAAAAGCACAAGCAGAGCTTGCCAACTTCTGGGTAAATCTCTAGTAAGTTGGTCATGCAAAAAACAAAGTACTATTGCTCTTTCAACTACAGAGGCTAAATATGTATCAGCTGCTCAATGTTGCTCACAACTTCTATGGATAAAGAATCAACTAGAAGATTACTCTTTAAGGTACACAAAAATTCCTATCCTCTGTGATAATACAAGTGCCATTAATCTTTCTAAAAATCCCATTCAACATTCAAGATCCAAGCATATTGAAATTAAACATCATTTTATAAGAGATCATATTCAAAAGGATGATATAGAATTAATTTTCATTGACACGGAAAATCAATTGGCTGATATTTTTACCAAACCTCTCCAAGATGATCGGTTTAAATTCATATTAGAAGAACTCTCCATCATAAATTTTCCCATAGTTATTTAAATAATTTAATTCTGTTGTTTTTGATGTATTTTTTATGTTATTTTTAATATTATTCTTAGCTTTTATTATTTTAATTTTGTGTGACAAATATATGGGAAATCTGATCCCTCAAATAAAGTCAAAAAATTAGATAGTAGACTTTAGGCACTTTTAGGTGAAACCTCCTCTTGATAAATCAGTAAAGGCCATGTGCATGCTTCCTTTTATCCATTGGTCAAATGGTGGCACGTGATGAATACTTCCCATTTCTCATAAATGCGCAGACTGCATTAAATACAGTCCATCATGTTTCCCGCTCCATCATCACGCCTCAACGGCTCTCCTTTCTCTCTCTCTCTCTCTCTCTCTCTCACACACACACACACACACGTTTCTGATTTCTTTTCTGTTCTCTCTCCATCAATCAATCAGTTTTTCCCTCTCTCTCACGTTTTCAACTTCCCACTCACATCTCTCATTAAATTTTTTCTCTCTCCGATTTATTAAAATCTTTTTCCATTTAATTTCTTTCTTTCTCCGTGTTTAATTTTTTTTCCTCTTTCTTCCATACGTTTCTCTCTCCAAGTTATTCAGTTTCCATTTCTCTCTCTTCATCACGAATTCCATTCTCGTCCATTTTCTTCCTCTCAACAACAATGGCACGCATCAAAACTACTTCCAAGCGAAAAATGTCCCCTTTTGTTCCAGAAACTAACTCAGAAAACTACTCAAGTTCTAAATCTGCTGGACGAGAAATAAAACAAAACTCAGTTTCTCCTCCTAGGGCACCTCAACTTCCTTCTAAAAAACCCAAGAAGGTCTCATCGTCAAAACCCACAGTCTCAACCAGACGATCTTCAAGAGTTCAATCAGGGGCTGTCTGTTCAAACAAAAAGATTACTCAAGACTCTACTGTGCATGTGATTGATTTGAAAAGTTCAAAAGGAAACATCGCGGCTAAATCGATCCCTAGATAATCCTCCAAGCCATCAAAGACTAAATCATCTGAACAAAGTAAACCGACTCCAAAGAAATCCCGTTCATCCAAACCAACTCATGTTCCTCGCTTTGAATCTAGAGATTCGGAGTTAAATTACACCTCAAAATGGTTTAACAAATCTATAGTCCATGGCAAGCATATTGACCTAATCAATTTGAAAAATGGTGGCTTTAATGTTGTAAAAGTATTTGATAAGTTCGGCTGGACCTCAAAATGGTGGCTTTAATGAGTGAATGAACCGCAATACCCACGACTAGTAAAGGAATTTTATGTTGCATGCAATGGCTGTAAAGGAAGCACTGGTTTCAGTTTTGTACTTAAGGGAGAGCATTTGGACGTAAACCCCACTTTACTATGCAAAATCCTTGATATACAAGATGTTGGAGCGCACTGTTTTGCTGAAACTTGGTATATGCAGTATATGGTCAGTCGAACATCAGTTCTTCAAAACATACTGATAAATCCTCGTAAACCTCTCGTAGCTTCAAACCTTCCTCCCATGTGTCGGATTTATCATAACATTTGTGTTCACTCGATAGCGCCTCGAGCTGGGAGTTATGAAAAGGTAACTGAACTTGATATTCTGATCCTTCATCATTTGTTGACTGGAACACCTCTTCATTTGGGCAATATCATATTTAGCTACATGTTGAATGCTTCCATTGTGGGTCGATTAGCTCCCTATGGGATGATTTTGACCAAAATATTTAAATTCTTTAAGGTACCACTTGATGATGAAGAGAGTATTCAGTGCAATAATTTCTTTTCTATGAAAAACATCAAACAAATGTGCATTGATCTGCCTGAACAAGACCCCATCTCAAGGAAAGAGAAAACTGCCTCAAAGAAACAAAAGTCTGCCTCTCCACTATCTCATTCTCGCACCCCCTCCTTTAACTCTGCTGGCTCAACACTTCCTCAATCTCCACAAGTCAGTAAGGATCCATTAACACATATTGCCGCTCCTTTAGTTAAGGATGGTGAAGACTCATTCTTTGATTTGAACTTATCATATGATCATCATTCTTGAAAAAGTCCTCATAGGAACATGCATGCGAAAGAATCCACATTACCATCTCAAGTAAGTCTGAACTCTTCTCCTATCTCTCCAAATATTGATTCATCTAATTCTGATCCGAATTTACAAGAAAAATCCAAATCTCCTTTGACCCCACTTTTTGAAAATTTCTCCAAGGATAAGGCTAACAGTTCAAAATCCAAAAGGGCCCGTGATGATTCAACCACCAGCATGAAATCGACAGGAACTGAGAACAAAAGGTTTTTAAAGCTACTAAAGACCATTAGGAAAGACCAAAAGAAATTGTTGGTTAACTTTTCTAATTTTCAAAAAACCATCGCTCAGTTTGGACTCATTCTACCAGCCCAGTTCTCTTTTGCCCCTAACTCTACATCTTCATCATCTGAAGATTCATCTTCCGCTGAATGACTCTATTTTAAATTGTTTTATGCTTTTTGATGTTGACTTAATTCAGGGGGAGTCAGATTATGGATTATATTTTGTCTTATGATAGCATGTTTAAACTCATATTATGTTTTGCTTACTGATGTTATGGTTGTTTAAACTCAAATTATGTTTGCTGATGTTATGGCTGAATTCATGAACCTATGGTATCTTGCTTAAGTTGTTGGAATTTATTTTAGGTGTTTATGAATGTTCTATTTACCTCAATATTGAATAATTTCAAAAAATTGCTTTTACTTGAATGTTAAAAGGGAAATTTTTCAAAATTATTACTTGTGTGATTGAGGGGGAGTTTAATTATTTCATTCTTACATAAAACAAAAATCATAATCTAAAGAATTTTGTCATCATCAAAAAGGGGGAGATTGTTGAGACAAAATCTTTCTCAATTGAGTTTATTCATATAAGAAAACAGGTTATCATTCATTAAGGAAAAAGAAGAAAATTATGAGTTAAAGTCTAAGCATGAAAATGCCAAGGATGGCCTCACAAGCTGAGGAAACTGTAGTTTTGTATCCTCACTGTTTTGAATTCATTAAACAAGGGCATAATAGTATTAAAGAATGAATTATTTGAATTCATTCAACAAGGGCATAATAGTATTAAAGAATGAATTGTTTGATTCATTCAATAAAGGCAAAATACTATTAAAAATAATTAAAGAAAGGCCTTTGAAGAAAAGTAGCAAGAATGCAAAAGAAAGGTACGAGGAATGATGATATTAGCATGTGCCTATAGTCAACATTTTGAAATGCATCCCAACACTTTATGAAAGCAACTCATCATGTCATAGGCAAAAGGCTACATGTATTGTTATGTGATTCAAAAGGATTATAAAGTCAAATATTCAAAAAGGCAACAACAAACATGTCCTAAATAAATTGATCACATGTCTTAAGGCAAGGAAAGAAGAAAAAGACTTCACGTGAAGCCTTCACAAAGTCTTGAAGAAAGGAATGAAAAGGACATCACATGTTCTTACAAGGCATTAAATGGAGGAAAGATAAAAAGCTCACATGTGAAGCTTTATCAAGGCATTGAAGAAAGAGAAGGAAAATGACTCCACACAATATTCAAACCTTAAAGAAAGGAAAAATAATAGGACATCACGTGTCCCCAAGAGCCAAGAAAACAGCTACCTCATACTAGAACATGGAATGCATATATCAAATAAGTTGAATGGCATTTTCGTAATTATGAAGAAAAACCTTGGCATTTCTCAAATGGATTTTCCAACGGTCATAAAAGGCTTGGCTTATGAAATGAACATCACAAGACCTCTATAAAATGCAGCAAACTGATCTTCATCAATATACAACGCACTTGCATAAAAAGATCTATCATCTTAAAGCTTTCAAGAGCAAAACACTCTCACTTCTTACTTTCTTTGATCCTACACTATATCTTTGTAAATCTTTTGAGAAAGTATTAAGTATCAATCACTCTCATATCACTTTGTAATTTTCTTGTGAGTTACACTTGGAAATATTCATAAATTGATTGTAAGCTTGGTGAAGCTAAAGAATACACGATTTGTAATCATCCTCGGTGTGAGGATTGATCTGTTTGAAAGTTAGTGAAATCTCACAAGGGTGTGAGGACTGGACGTAGCCATCTTTGGGTGAACCAGTATAAACTCTTTTGCTCTATGTGTGTCTCTCTTATTCTACGTCTACTCTTTTGCTCAACTTAGATCTAACAAGTTGAAAAATCTCATCCTCGAGCTAGCCATCCTCAGTAAGAGGATAGTTTTTAAAACTCTTAGAAATTATTTTTAAACAGCAAAATCCCTATTCAACCCCCCTTCTAGTGATATTTAGCTACATCAATTGGCATCAGAGCAAGGTTCTCTAAAAAATACACCTAACAGTGTAAGAGAAAAAGATCCAAAAAGAAATGTCAAAAGCTAAGTATATTCCTGAAGGAGGATCATCCAGCCGACCTCCCTACTTTGATGGTACAGATTACTATCACTGGAAAGGTAAGATGAGGCTATTTCTCATATCACAAGACAACAACATGTGGTCTGTGGTGGAAAATGGAGATCATGTCATTAAAACCAACAACACAGATGCATCCTCCGATGAGAAACCTCAAACACAATGGACGGTGGATGAAAATGCAAAGGTACTCCTAAACTCTAAAGCTCATTTATTTCTAACGTGTGCTTTGAGCAGGAAAGAATATGATAGAGTTGAAGAGTGCAAAAATGCTAAGGAGCTCTGGGATACTCTAAGGATCCATCATGAAGGATCAAGCCATGTAAAAGAAGCAAGGATAGATATGGGAGTAAGAGATTTCAAACTATTCAAAATGAAGGAGGAAGAAACTATTGATGAAATGTTCTCAAGGTTAACAATCATATTAAACAACTTGAGATCTCTTGGAAAGGTATACTCCGTTCATAAAAGGAAAAGAAAAATCCTAAGAAGCTTACCAAAAGAATGGAGGCCAATGGTAACTGCCATTACAGAAGCAAGAGACTTGACCAACATGAAATTAGAAGATTTGGTTGGGAAGAAATTGCGTGATGAAGACAACAAAAAATATATCCTTACGAGCCTTGGAAAGAAATGGTGTGATGCACGATGTAGGTTGTTTAAGAAATTTTATAAGTGAGATATTTCTTTGGAGGAAAACCTACAAAATTATCCACGTTCTATTAATCAAGATCATTGGACTATTTTTGTCCAATACAAGCGTAAGACAGACACAATGTTAACCATTCTTTTGTGGCGTTGTCATTTGTTTTCTATTGTTTAGTTTTTTGATGTCATTTGTTATCACTGTAGGAGAAGGCTGATAAAATACTGCAAATAGATAAAAGTTAACGGTCCTTCATACATTAGGATCTAAGACGCTTGCAAGGAAGAGGGATGAGTTTGTAGGATTCACTTAATCTACTATTGATTGCATACTTAATTGAACATGTACTTATTACATGTGTTTACTTGTAGGAACTGAGAGATGATTAGAAATACAATAGGGGTGAAATGTATTCAATTTGTCATAAAACGTCTAATGGGTCATTTGTCAATGACGAAGCCAAGGAAAAATATGTAAGTGTAAAGAATAGAAGTGTTATGTGATTGTAAATATTTCTTATTGATCACTTTATAAATCAAAGATGCAACTGTTAGTTTTGGTAATAGTGAGTTGCAAAGTTAGACATTTCTATTACATAGAGGAATTTAGTTTGCTCCATTTGCCTGTGCCAGAACAATTGCAAGCTGAAATTGGGAAGACTCATTCTCCAAATGAAGCATTAGTTAATGTATTTGGAAAAGAACATCTTGGATATGTTCATTGTATGGGACTTGGAATAACACCGTCTCAAATTACTACATCTACTTCTCGCTCTATAAGATCAATTTCTTCCTCCGAAGCTATTGAGAAAATGGAAGCTGAAATCGACAAGCTTAAGGAAAGGGATTCTGAAGTTGATATGTTGATGGAGAAAATTTATTTCTTGTTGCAAATGCAAAATTCTAGAGAGAAAATGGTAAAATTATTTTCATAGCAAACCTGTTTCAAAAATCATGTGAGAACTGTTTGTTCTTGGTTAAAAAAATCAATTGTGTAATGATTGCTTTTAGCTATATGAGAAATTTAGTTAATTAGTATTTGACAATATTTATTAAGATTCGTTGAGGTTAATATATAGTTTTTTTCTAGGCAGCATATATAGAATCGCCAATAGATGGGAGACGTACATCTGAGTCTAGCTACCAACCTAATGATCGTGAAATAACATCATTAGAGACTAATTAGATATTTGATGAACTTCTATGTTTGATGGAGTTGTTTTGTATATTTAGCCACTCCACTAATGTTTTGAATATTTAAACTACTTTATTTACTTAGTTAACTTCAATGTATGAATTGGTGTTATTTCTTTTGAAAAAATTATATAAATTGGATTTAGGTCTAAGAGTTATAAAATTGTGTATTTAAATTATGTGGATGATATTTATGAATATTTTTTTTATTTTAATTAATAAAAAATAAGGAAAAATTGTATCATATTTTATTTATTTTAAATTATTAGGTTTGTGATGGTTTAAATTGCCTCAAAATAAATATAGCGATAATTGATAACTGTCACAATTTTTTAAATCCAAATAAATTTGAGTGTGTCTAGTGACGGTTCTAACGCAAAATGTATATTGAGGCGGTTAGAAACCGTCACTAATGTTTCTGCCGGTTGGAATGAACAAATTTTCAACCCTCGCAAAATGGCCTCGCGACGCATGAATCTGCAATAGTTTCAGAACCGTCGCAATCATCCATTTGAGGCAGTTATAACTGTTGCAGATGTCTCTTGCAACCGCTGCAACCAATTTTTTTATCTTTTAGTGATTGTAATTCAAACCACTTTTGCACTAACATTACTCACATCGAATGATTTCTAATAGTTTTCAAAGAGTTCTTTGTACGAAAGAAAATGGAGAAAAATTATGAATATTAGTTTATAATCAAGGTGGATGAAGAGTTACTTGTAAACTACATTTAAACAATATAATGTAATACTCAATTTAATGAACTATTTAATTAAATTACAACAATAGTACTGAAATTATAAAATTATTCCCTAATACACTAGGTTAAATCAAATAAAACAAAACACTAATGTATACCTAAAATATAAAAGGGTGAGATAAAATCTTATAGAATTTAGAAAATAAAGAGAATGGTAGTTTTAAAATATTTATGTCATAAATATGCATAAAAACATAACATTATGATGTTTCTCATGATGACGCTCTTGAATTCAACTTTTCATAAAACCTTAACTGAAATCATTCTTTTATTATGATTTTGAAAACTATGCATGATGTAAGTGTGAAAGATATTTTTATTTTTATTTTTTTATAATTTTGTGTGGCTGTTATTAATGTTATTATACTTTTATTCAATTATTATTTTTAAAAAGTATATATGTGTATGACATGATGTATTTAATTTGAGTGAATATTTTGTTAAATATTTGAAAAATAAATGCTTATAATAATAACAATAATAATAGAAAAGAAAGATTGATAAACAGACGTTAAAAACAAAATTAAATTAATTTGGAGAGTGAATATTTAGGGTCTTAATGGGCTTTGATTGAAAACAACATGTTCCCCAACTTTATTGATAGAATGGAAAAAGAAAAAAAAAATGACGCCTCTCATTCACAAATCCTTTGTGATAAAGAAAGAAAAAGTAAGAAATGGCTTAGGAAAGAAAAAAGAAGAATTCAAGTAAAACCTCGAAGGAGTCATTGATTCATCCCTTCAAGTAGGAATTCTTTAACTATGATCATATTAATTTTATCTAACCATTTTTATTGTTCGTAGAATAAAAACCCTTATTAATATTCTGAAATAACATAAAATGAAACAAAATTGGTTGATGAATATGTCTCTCTAATTGTATCTTTATTGTTGATAGATAAGAACATTTCATTTATTGTTTTTTTCTTATCTTAATTAACTACTAGGAATATAGGTGCCATACTTAGGTTATAATATTTAGATAAAGTAGTGAATGAGTTAGAAGGTAGGATTAATTGTTATAAATGAATTAAGATAGTAGTTGATGCATTGTTACAAACGAAAGCAAAGTTCTTAATATCGTTGGAGATAGATTATTAGGAACTCTATTATCTCATTATTATTGTAATCACGGTCACACTCACTACGCCAAAAATGACATTTTATAGTGCGTCTTTTACAGCACTTATTAAATACAAGCGCTGTTGTAGATTTTTTTTAAAATAACGGAGGATACAACAACACTTTTTTGACAAGCGCTGTAGAAAAAGCACTGTTGTAGGGAGGTCTTTTACAACGCTCTTTTAAAAAATAAGTTGAGGCCTTTTACAACGCTATTTTAAATAGCGCTGTAATAGGCTTTTAAAAAATAAGTTAAGGAGGTCTTTTACATCGCTATTTCAAAGAGCGATGTAATAGGCCTTTTAAAAAATTAGTTAAGGACATCTTTTACAGCCCTCTTTCAAAGAGCGTTGTAATAGGCTTTTAAAAAATAAGTTAAAAAGGTCTTTTATAGAGCTCTTTTAAAGAGTGCTGTAATAGACTTTTAAAAAATAAGTTAAGGAGGGCTTTTACAGCGCTCTTTCAAAGAGCGCTGTAATAGGTTATTAAAAATTAACTTATATTTTTTTAAAAATAATTACATTAAAATGAATACATTTTTCACATGCTTTAAACTTTATTTATCATATATACATTAACAACATAATTGCTATTTAATTTTTTTTTACAACTCTACTATAGCATTTTAAAATATGAACGTTTTATGTCTTTTGAAAATAATCTTAACGCATTTTATATATATAATATTACATATTTCATAATTAGATCAATATTATGAACTTGCTTTCTTTTAAATAAGTATTATTTGGTTTCTGAAAAAATTTACAATTTCTTAAGAAAATAACATTTTACTAACATAATAAACCATAACAAAATAAATAACTTCAATAAAAAAAGATAACATTTTAATTTGAGTAAAAATTTTACACTAGTACAAATATTTTGCTGACACTTTTTTAATAAATTTTACTAACATTAAACTTTAAAAATAATATTATAGCAAAGTGTAAAAATAATATATTCGATATTTTAGAATAAAATTTTAATTTTTTGAAAGTTATGAATAAATAACAACTCTTCTCAATCAACTACTATCCATACGAACCATATTGCGAACCATCTCCATCTTCGTTACTATCCCTACCAACTCTCCTACGAATTGTTTGTATTTCTACGCAGTTCTTCTTTATTCGTATTTCTGCGCTGTAACCCTATTGTTCTTCTTTTTTTTTTTTTTCCAGATATTGTATTTATTAGTTTTTTGTTTCAATAAAATGCATGTTGAAGTTATACTGCTATCAATGCACAAATATTTATTGACTTATATGTTTTATTTTATACTGCCCTCGTTAAACTAACATCATTGACAGTGAGTACTATATATTGCGATTCATGAAAGAGATTGTTGATATTAATCCAACTATAATCCCAGAAACGGTACAATATTTTCATTATTTGATTTTCATATATAAACTATGTATATATTTGATTCTAACTTATTTATGTTCAATTTTTATATCGCACAGTATTTTGACAATTCTAGTGCAACATACTCTGAAAGAGAACTAATTGAAATAAAGGAAGACTAATGTTAGTATGTGATTGAAATGAAAATGATTTGATTTGCTGGGAAATGACATGCTGCAAGGGATAATTATATGAATATATGGTAGTTCTATTTTGTGTAGTTCTGATAGTTATATGTTTATGAATATGACACATTTGAAAAGTTGTGAATATGTAGTTATATGAATATGTATATAGTTCTGTGTTGTTGTTAATATGTGAATATGTATATGAATATGTTGTGAACAGATTGTGTAAATATGTAAAGTTATAAAGTTAAATTATAAAGTTACATAGTTTTGTTGTTGTGTACTTATTGTGAAAGGATTGTGTGAACTGATTCTGGATGAAAAAGATTTTGGAAAAAAAATTAAAAGACAACGCTGTAATAGGTGCATAATAATGCATCTATTGAATGTACCTTTTACAGCGCTTTTTGGAAAAAATGTTGTAATAGGTGCATAATAATGCATCTATTGAATGCACCTTTTACAATGCTTTTTCAGAAAAGCGCTGTAATAGGTGCATAATAATGCATCTATTGAATGCACCTTTTACAGCGCTTTGTCCAAAAAGCATTGTAAAACGAGTATAACAAGCGCACAACATATCTACCTATTTTATAGCGCTTTTTTATTTTAAAAAGTGTTGTTGTATCTTTTATAGCGCTGGATGCTACAACGCTATATTTTTTGAAAAAGCGCTGTAAATGGCTTAAAAAAAGTGTTATAAAATAGGCTTTTTGCGTAGTGACTAATAATAAGTTTTTGTACGTCAATCTGTAAAAATAATTGATTTTTTTGGTAAAATTGTTATTGTTGTTACCGGAAAAACTAATTATAGTAAATGACTTTATGATGATGGTAGTTTTAAAAATGGTGTTTGATATTATTATTATTATTATTGTGTAGGAAAATCTTTTTTAGTTTTAAAAGTAAAATTGTGATTGACAATTTATTATCTTAGAAGTTATCTTGATTTTCTTATGATATTGATATAGAAACCTATTTTGATTAAAGAAAATGTTTATCTATGCCAAAAACTAATTTTCATCCCGTAAAAGTTGTTATAAAGACCATATTGTTTTATTGGCTAGTAGTTATTGGCTAAAAACTCAATTTTTATTTGGTTAATATTTTATATTGTGATAGTTTGAGTGTTGAAGAAATTTTTAGAAACTTTATTGATGTCAATAATAACAATGTTTTCATAAATAATAAATTAGTTGAAAGTTGTTATAATTATTTTTTAGAATGTTGCTTTTATGATTTTTATAAGACAACTGTGTCGATGTTGTTGATTTATAAAATAAAAATAATTTTATTATAGAGTTGTTAGTTTGTTTTGTAATAATTAAAATGGAATTTGTGTTAAAGTGTTGTTAAGTTTTATTTTTAAATATTTGAAAGTGAACTAAGGAAGTTTTACAGATCCTTGATGGTTCTTCTATTAGAATTTTGGTCCAAAAGAAATATTTAAAAAATTACATATTTTCTTTATTTTATTGAACTTGCAATGAGGCTTTTGCATGAAATATAGACTCAAAATATCTTTTATTGTTACTTGTTTGTGTGCTTGCTAAAATAAGAGAATTGTTATATTTTTATAATATAAGGAAATGGTTTTTCTTAAAACCTTAAGCCAACATCAAATTTTTAATATGAATTAGGGATATATGAGTTTTGACACTAAGTGAGTAGTAAATTAATTTGTAAAGGTGTAACATTTTTGGAGCAAAGACCGCTACGTAGGAACCTTAATAACGACACTCATAACGATAAGGGCATCACTCTATTCGTTTTCCTACTTGAATTATATGTGATATAAATGCACTATGATGTCACATATTGTTTCTGTTTGTGTGTTATCTTAAAAATAAATATTTTATGATACATTACTATTGTAACACTCCGATTTTTAACAGTGCGAGTTTATTTTATTTTTAAACCAACTTAATAAAATAATATTTCATAACACAAAACGACAAGAGTCATAAATAATTACATCACATATACAAACAAGCTAAAATAGATTTTTGGCCAATAATCTACAATATACAAATAGAAAATACACCAGGGCTATGAGACCTATTAGACATCGCTCATACCCTTGGGGTATTCTCGACTAACAATCAATCTAGTAGGAGAAATGCAATGAAGTACAATAGTATGAAGTTGGAGGCTCTAAGATACTTTTGTACTGGTGTTAGACTTGTTGGGTGAGTTTTCCCTAAGCTTCTAAAGTTATGAAAAACTAGGATTTGTTTTTGGGTAGTAAAACGCTAAAAGTTTTGACTTTAGGAGTTTCTTTTGTTTTACATATTAAATTTACTTTTGTAACAATGAATACTCTAACATATGATTTTTGAAATACAATTGAAAATGAAAATGTAACTATTTAAGATAGTCTTTTGTTTTAAAGTAATGACTATTTAAGATAGTCTTATAAAAAAATGAAAATGTAACTTTATGTGTCGAATTTTGTTATTTAATGTTTCGAGAAAGCGATATGTTACACACGACCTCAAATATTTTCCTTGAAACAAGGAAAAGTCACCCAATATGTTGACATAGGTAACCAAGAAAATTGTGTTCTAATTGGTAAAGGTGGTCTGCCTAAACTCCAACCAATGTCCTGATTGTTCTCCTTTACTTGTTGTTCCATACATGGAACAAACCTGAATGTCCCACCGTGAATAAGACAGTGCATGATATGATTAATGAGAATGTAATGCACTTGAGATGTTATGTATGCAATCCCTTGATAATATTATGTTTGTAATACATCATTACTCCATAACTCTTATAATAAATTAACAATAAATTGAAAATCAAGTGAGAATGGAATCCTAAGTCCTTGATCATAGTTGGTACTAGAGGAAAACTTAGCCATACGCAGAACTCTTGACTAGAGGTAGTGCATTTTGAAGTAAGAGAACAGAGGCAACATGATCAGGTAATTTATGTCCAAAGACCAAATTAGAGGATACATGACTAAAGTCAAAGTTAGAGGATATCATGGACCAGAGGCAACTCGGTCAGAGGAAACAAAATCTGAGGCAGCAAGATGATAACATAATCAGATGTAGCCAAAAGAAATAGAATCAAAGACAACAGGAGGAAAACAAATAAAAGGCAACTCGAGGAAAACATAATCAGAGGTAACTGGAGGAAACATAAATCAAAAGGCAATCAGAGGAAAACATAATCAGAGGCATTCTAATCAGAAGCATATGGATCGAAGGCAATATAACTAGAGGAAAACTATAATCAGGGTCAACAAAATCAAAGCATATGGATTAGAGGCAACATTCAAAATCACATATTCTGATTAGAGACAACATGCTCTGAAGTATTTTTCCAAAGGAAAATTACTCTAATTTAGAAGAATAAGAATCTGAAGCAAGATGAAGGAATGATAGTAGAGGTAGAAAAGAAGTAGCACATCAGGCAAAAACATAAGTATTTTACCAAAGGCAAAAGTACTCAAAAAGTTGGAATAACATTCATAGGCAAACAATATAGCTAAGAAGGTGAAGCATTCAAAACACATGCATTCAGTCTTAGTAGTCAGATTTATGCATCTAAACTATAAATCATTCATCAAAGAATGATATCATAATTAGAATAAGCACATGCATTGTTTTGAAATCACTAGTATGAGTGTAGGTTTCAAAAGCACCTATATGCTCAAAAATTAATTTCCTCACCTTCTCGGAATTATTGAATAACTTGATTTGAGCCCATAAATGGTTTAATAAATAAATTAAAATCTAAATTGAATTTCCCCAAGAACCCTCATGTTAAAAATTTAATGCAAAAGAACTCACACTTTGTCAAGAAGTGATTCCTATATATCGAACTGGTTATGGGATTTGCTTGCTTTCCCCGCTCTTTTGCCCTTTATACTCTGGTATGAATTTAAAGATCCCCCAATTCTTGATCTGTATCTTCTTTTAGTGTTACGTTGGTCGATTAAGGGGTCTTGAAGGATGAAAAGAACATGCAACGGGTCAAGCAAATGTAGAAGACTTGAGATAACTTTTGTCTTTGAAGGATTTTGGAAAGAAGAAGAAAATTGATGGATGAGGAAGACGATGAACAGTAAAGGTGTTGGTGCTTTTAGAATGTTTTGAGAGAAAGTTGGATTTGTTGGTTTAAAAGAGGTTGCAGTCGGTGGTGAGATAAAATGAAGGTTTTTTGTTAATTAATGGTACCTGTGAGAGAGAAAAAGAGAGATAAAGGTGACATGTTCTTTCTGTGCCACTTGGACTTATTAATACTACTACTTTCCTACTCTATCCTTGATCTTAATTGAATATTACTAAAAATACAATATTAACAATTAATAAAATCCTAGAAATTTTAATTAGTACATAAATGTACCAATATTTCTAAGGTAGTGAGAGAGATGTAACATTGTCTCCCCTTCCCCCCTCCCCACCTTCTATGTATTATTGAATAACTTGATTTGACCCCATAAATGGTTTAATAAATAAATAAAAATCTTAATTGAATTTCCCCAAGAACCCTCGTGTTAAAAACCTAATGTAAAAGAACTCACAGTTTGTCAAGAAGCGAATCCTATACATCGAAATGGTTGTGGGATTTACTTGGTTTCCCCGCTTTTATGCCCTTTATACTCTAGTATAAATTTAAGATCCCCAATTCTTGCTATGTATCTTCTTTTAGTGTTACTTTGGTCCATTAATGGATCTTGAGTGGATGAAAAGAACATGTAAGGGGTCGAGCAAATGTAGAAGACTTGAGATAACTTTTGTCTTTTAATGATTTTGGAAAGAAGAAGAAAATTGATGGATGAGCAAGACGATGAACAATAACGGTGTTTGTGCTTTTAGAATATTTTGAGAGAATGTTGGATTTGTTGGTTGAAAAGAGGTTGCAGTTGGTGGTGAAATAAAATGAAGGTTTTTGTTAATTAAGGGTACCTATGAGAGAGAAAAAGAGAAATAAAGGTGGCATGTTCTTTCTGTGCCACTTGGACTTCTTAATACTGCTACTTTCCTACTCTACCTTTGATCTTAATTTAATATTACTAAAATAAAACATGAACAATTAATAAAATCCTAGAAATACTAATTAGAACTTAAATGTTACCAATATTTCTATGATAGTGAGAGAGGTGTAACATTCTTCCCCCTCCCTCCATCCCCCCGCCCCCACAATAATAAAATTTTGCCCCCAAATTTGAGAACTTGCCTATGGAAAGAGATATAGTAAGAAAGATTATCTTGCATGGTGATTTCAAGGAAATAATAATAGTGGAAAGGTTATCATAATGAATAATTCAAAATATAAGGTTATAGGAATTGGTTTTTTAAATTTGCGGGTTTGCAGATGGTACAAGGAGAGTACCAACAGAAATGAGAAGTGCCCCCAAAATTCAAGAGAAATCTAATATCTCTTATGAAAATTGTAGGAGTCTAGCATGTTCATACCAAGTTGAACATGGCACATTGAAATTAATAAGAGGTGTTATTACGGGGAAAAAGGTCACAAGAAAATGGCACTAATGTCTTATATGGATGTATTATAATTGGAGGTGTAGAAATTAAGCAAGAGTTTTTTTTTTTTTTTTTTTTTTTTTTTTTTTTTTTTTTTTTATAGATACAACATTGGAGAGTTGTCGTCTTTGGAACTCTATGTTTATCCATCTTTAAAACTTTATTATATAACATAAAAATCCATACTTTACTTCATATTCGTTATAAAAATTATAACTTTATCATATATAACATAAAAGATCATACTTTACTTCACATTCTATATAAAAAATTAAACTTTATTATATATAACATAAAATTCATACTTTACTTTCTCAAAATTGTATATTATATATCGAACTCAACGCAAATGATTGAGGTTTCATTATTTTAATTCATTAGTTTACATTTATTCCTTTCAAAAGGCAAGCAATCACAATTATTAATTTCATGTCATCCAACCAATAGTCTAACTATAATTTGGGTGGGGAAAAACCCTAACTTGGCTGCTTTTCTTCCTACTACAAAGCTCTAAGTCCCACAAAGATGTTCACAAGGAAAAAGAAGTTCCAAGCGTTTGATGCACGAAGAAGAGGAGGTGCGAAGGTGATGGTGGCTAGAGTTTCAGTACTTTACAAAATCTTTTCTGTAAAGGGGTTATGATGGTGGCTAGAGTTTTAGTATTCGTTTCTGCTTATTATAACTGAGTTTAGAAAAATTGTAGACTCAGGAAAAATTTAAAGTGAAAATTGTTGGTTAGATAGTGTTGGGCCTCAATGAAGAATAAGAGAGATAAAAAAATCACTTCTTTTTTTCAACCTTGATCATTAAAAAACCAAACAACAGATCCCTAGCCTGAATTTCTACTCATTCATATGGGTTGGGTTACACCAATCCCAAATTCTTCTTGCACTAGAAAAAAACCATCTACAATAATGGTTTGTGCAACTTTATCAAATAATTCTTAAATACAATTTTATCAACTACAATATGTTGAACAAGGAAATTAATTATCACACCTAGATTAATATTGAAAAAAAATATTTATAGGTCCTAACTATTTTAAATAATAAATTTAGAGGATGTTACAATAATGGTGATGTTTGATTGATGATAGTGATGTTATAAATTTGTGATGCGTTTATATCATGATCATGATTATGTATGATTAATGATGTTATAAATTTGTGATGATAATATTGAAGTACCCCATAATTGATGAAATAGCGATGATTTTAACTTGTGCTAAAAATGATGCTCTTAATGGAGTAGTCTAGCCTAACGAGGAGAGAAAATAGATGTTGAGAATATTTAAAGTTTATGTCAATTCTTGAATTGTGTATGTGTGTGTGCAAGTTTTCAGCAATGATTTTAGAAGCAGCAACTGATTTTCCACGATCCAGTTTTTGAATTTTACTTGTTTTATTTTTAACAGGAACCTGCATTTGTGGTGCGGCTGACTTATGGCATATTTGCGGTGCGACGAGTTTTTCTTGAATCTAAAAAAATTAGATTGATCAGTTTGTTAGTTATTATAGTAAGCTAATCATTTCGTATTCAGTTGATGTATATGTCAAACCTTTTCTGGTGAAGTGATCGATTCGTTTTGAGGAATCTTCTTATCATTCCCTTTAGACTTTGTAAGAATCTAGATAAATGTGAAATTAAAGCTAACAATGGAAAAATCAGCAATTAAATATAATCAATCATAATCATATAATTAAAATACATAGCAATTAAACATACCGTATCTATGCCAACAAGATTTTTGTCGGGTATAGGAAATGGTGCAAGTGGTTCAAAAGCAATCATAGGTGAAACTTTAACATGGCCGACAGGGATCGGAGTATGATGTAATACTTTTCCCAAAGTATTGTACAATGTTCCTTTTACAACTATGCGATTAATACGGGAGGATAAATATAGCACGCAAGATGAGACACCTTAAGTCATTGGTTAAGTATGTGAAACAATTAGGTTGAATGAATTTCTTATTTCATTAAGTAATTAATTACTTCTGGAAGAATTTTACTACCAATGTTGCAACTACCATTTTCACTATCTAGTTGTATTTCACGTTAACACTCCGGAAATTGCTTTTCCTTATTCGTTATCACTAAAAATTTCACTTGCTCTGTTAGGATTTTCAACTTATCTAATACTTCCTCATTAGATGGATATGTGCACTTCTCATGTTGAAAATAGCTTTTTCGAGTTATGCTAAATCCTTTACCCCACAACTAGAATATTTAGGAACATTAAATACCTTACCAAGTATGCCCCTGCAACGAACTTGTTTATTTTCGTCTGAATTTTTAGAACATTGTTCTTGATCCTCCTAAGATACATGTATGATTAAAAAGATAAGTTCAATATCATTTTTAAAATACAATATTAAAAAATATTAAAGTGATAATATACTTACATATTGTCTTATTACTTGTTGAACATTTTCATTATCAATTATTCCATCTTTATTCAAACGAGCCTCCTTCCACAAAATATGATGACCTAATCGTTGATCGGATTTCATCTCTTGAAGCTATTCGATAAGAGATAATCAAAACATTAATTAGAAACTATAGTTTATAATATACCACATTATATAAAAGTGATGTTTACTTATAATTTTTTGCTCTAAACGTGCATACCCCATATGCGATTATTTGTATGGATACATTGATTTTTTGATATCTTCCGATTTTCCGTACTTATACTCTCTATATAAAAAAAATAATGATCGTGTAAAAAAATATGCTCTGAATATGAACAAAACAAAAATGCTAATAAATTAATATTGCCACAAAAGCGGAGTATGCACGTTTAGCTACAAAAACGCTCCAATCTTCATTTGATACGTAGTGTTTGTATATTTTGGGAGCTTCAACATTAAAATTTCCATCACGATCTCTTAAGTAGCAATTTAACAAATGAGATCTAAATCCTCTGTGTATTTTTCCGACAACTCTAAGTACATAATTTTTTTGCAACTCATCAACATTAAAAGCTGATTGCAAACCAAATAAAGATAGAGTATGAGTAAAAGTATTTCAATGGAAAAAATTCTAAGTAAGAAAAAAGTGAAGTAAAAAAGTTACTTGTATATCATTCCCCAATATATCTTTTGCATCCTTCAAAGCTTTATATCTCCAATCATCAATTGTTATTAGGATATTTTGACGAACAATCACACCAATGTAACTTCCCATCATTGAACTATTGGGCTCAATTGGCTGGCCACTTTGATTTCATCCCACCTAATAAACTCATAGAGTAAGTGCATGCTTTCAAAATAGATAAAAAAAAGAAATTCTAAGCAAAGTACAATATACCTCAAATTTAATTTCATTACTTCTTGTTTTGATGACCTTTTTCATTATAGTTGCCCCACATTTAACCTCTTCCTTTGATGACCTTTTACATAATAGTTTAGTATAACTTCAACATATAGTTGTCTAAGTAGCAATATAAGGTTAACATGCACTTTAGTGACAACAACAAATTAATAATACAATACCTAACAACAACAATCTTTGAGGTTAAGGTTACAACTTTGCTTAAGTAGGAAAAATGAGAAGAGGGCAAAGAAATACGTATCGAGAGGGTTTGTATGGAGGGTTCGCAGTAGGGTTCGTAGGGATAGTACTGAAAAGATCATTACCAACATCTTCATCGTTATTGTACGTGGTTGTGATGTCGCAAAGAAAAGATCATTACCAACATCTTCATCGTTATTGTTGTCATCACTTATTTAATTGGTCGATAGGACAATGGACCATTTATCATCAGCATGATCAGTGGCATAAAACATTTGTTGAGCTTGCGACGCTAAAATAAAAAGGCTCATTTTTGTATCTCACCCTATTAAAATCGACAAGCAAACACCCTCACTCATCAATCTGAACTCCATTATTATTATCGACCCATTGTTATGATAGTTTTGCATATATATTAGGTTTTTGTCTTTAGCACTTGAGATATGCATCGCTTTAGCTACGAGAGTGACTCTGCTATTTTGCATAGTGGTTTGATTATCTTCTTCTTTGGTTTAAAATGTGTAGCCGTTAATTACATAACCCGTGTAAGAAAAGACATGTAAACTCGGACCATTTTCTAGCCACCTCAATCTCTGTGAAATTGAATTGGGGCCTATATCAAACTTTGAGTTAATGTGATTTTTTAGCCATGTTATAAAACTTCGATTGTGCTCTCGTGTTATCCAATTTTGATTCCTATTCATGTTCAAACTAGATAATTGATCCATGTGTATTGTAACATACGGTTGAACCTCATCATCATTGTGCAAAACATACAATTGTGTCTGCTCCCATTTTGTCATTAATAAAATTATTACTCTCTTTCCAATTATCCCTTCTCCTATTATTCTTCTTGAATGATGAGATATGGCAAGCCCTATGGATTAAACATTGGATAGATATTCAATACCTTTTTTTCAATATGCATCACATCGAGAAAATATCTTATATACAATGACTTCCAATATGGCAATTCAAAGAAAATCAACTTTTTCTTCCACCTAGTTTTGACAAGCTTTCCCGCTAAAGGTTTGCAAATAAATTACCATATCCTAATAAATTACCATATGCTGAAAAATTATTAATTGTGCGGAAACACATATCCCTAAAATTGAAACATTATTTCTTATACCCATCATAAACTTCCAAATCTATCTCCCACATATTTTTTAAATCTTCAATTAATGCACTCAAGTATAAGTTAATATCATTCCCCGGTTGTTTGGGTCCAGAAATTAACAAAGATAACATCATAAACTTAATTACGCTTCATACATAATCATGGAGGTAGGTTATAAATCAACAAAATCACATGCCACGTATTGTGTGAGTTGCTTTGAAGACCATGTGGATTCATTCCATCAATAGAAAGTGCAAGTCGTAGATTTCTTGACTCTCCCAAAATTAGGATACTCATGATCAATTTTTGTCCATTATGGAGAATCTACAGGGTGTTGAAACTTTCTATCTCTAATTGTTTCATCTGCATGCCATGTCAAGTGTTTTGAATCTTCTTCACTGCGATAGATGTGCCTAAATCTCGGTATTATAGAAAAATATCATACGAAATTTGCTGGGATAGACTCTTTATTCTTATATCGAGAGACATTGCATTTCGGACATGCCTTTAGTAATTGATATTCGTTTCGAAATAAAATACAATCGTTAGGACACACATGAATTCTTTTGTAACTCATGCCAATAAAGCACAAAATTTGTTTAGCCTCGTAGGTGTAAGACCCATAGTTTTAAATTATAATTTATGTAATTTAGTGTATTTTGGGATTGAACTCTGAGACTTTTTAGCCAAGTTATTAATATTTTGTTAGTTTAATACCTAAAAATATATTTTTATGCCCCGATTAAAATTATTCGTCGATAAATGAATTAGATTAAGTACAGTGAATCTTTTGTCGAAGAATAATTTATTTAGGTTACGAAGAATTTAATTCTGGATAGTTCTGTTAAAAATATCTCGGGTTGCTGAAAATTGTATATGTCAATTGAGTTGCAACGAGAGTTGATATTTTCAACAAAAAGTGGTTTGGAAAGTGATGGGTGAAATGATAATTTTAATAAATAGCTAGATATTTTTAGATATTTGTTAAGTTATAATTAATTAATATATATATATATATATGTTTGGAGGGAAAAAAGAAAGGAAAAAGGAAAAGAAAGGAAATAGGAAGGAAGGAAAAGGAAGAAAAGGAAAACTGAAGGAAAACACAACATTTTTCCTTATTCTCGCGATTCTTCTTCTTTTCCTCTCTGTTCACGAAAAACCAAAACCCACAAATAGAAACCTTCACTTTTCTTCTAGATCTAAGCTTCGGTTCAAGAAGTGATAGAAGGGAAAGTTCTTCACCTCTACGCTACGGTGCTAGTGAACTAACTTTGGAAGTGGCGTCATTAGTGCAGATTTACCATAATTAATTATGGTACTGTAATTGCGTATTAGAGCTATCGTTAAGGTAAGAGCTCCTTTCAAACTTTTTGTTTGCATTTAGGACTTATTTGTGGTTGGATGGAAAAGAAACTTGTTAGGATTGAAGTGTAGATTTGGGGAAAATGAATTTAATTCTTTTATGGGTAAAATTTTAGAGTTGGATTTTTGGTGATATTGAGGAGTGTTTTGTGGAAAATGAATTTAACTCATTTATGTGTGGTTTTGAGGAAATGAAAGTTGATATGTTTGAGTGGTGGACTGTGATGATTTGTGGTTATTGTGTTTGACGTGTTCATAGTTAATATTATAAATTGTGAGATGTGTTTGGGTGAATTTTGTGGAAAAAAGAATTGATGTAATTTGGTGTGAATTGTGGATTGAATTTGAGAATATGTCTGAGTATGCTTTGTGTGGAATTTGAAAATCATTAGAGTTAAATGAGTATTAAAAATGGGGAATCTTTTAATATATGCGTTTACATAATGATCGTCGTAAAAATCGTTAGAGTTAAATGAGTATTAAATATGGGGAATCTTTTAATATTTTCATTTACTTAATGATTGTCGTGGATAGAGTCAGAGTATGCTCATGCATTTCATTGTACATGGCGACCGGATGGGCCATGGTGATAGTGGTGACCGGATGGGCCACGAGATGATTCCTTGTAATTTGTTGGTTCATCATATCCTTATAGGGATTATCGTGTCGTGCTGATCTGTGAGAGATTGCACTCTATAACGTGCTGATCTGTGAGCGATTTCACTCTAGAAAATAGTATAAGGCCTGTGATAGGCGACACTTTAGTAAATCGTGCGGGCCTGTGATGGGTGGTACCTTGATAATTAGTATAAGGCCCGTGATAGGCGATACAATTATGATTTACGCCCCTTCGAGGAGAGTTTTAGTTTGGAATTCCAAGTCCATGCATTTTGGCATATACGCATTGCATTAGGGTGATTGGTATGCGAGTCATGTTTAATTCAAGATTATGATTGAGTGTTTGAACTCAAGTGGTTGTTGTGGTTGTGCCATAATTGCTAAGTGTGAATGTTTTGGATTTGTGTGTAAGTGTGATTGATTGCAAAACCTTTTCGAAACTCAAGTTCTCATGGTGATTGTGCTATAATTGCTAAGTGTGAATGTTTTGGATTTGTGTGTAAGTGTGATTGATTGTAAAACCTTTTCAAAACTCAAGTTGTCGTGGTGATTGTGCTATAATTGCTAAGTGTGATTGTTTGGATTTGTGTGTAAGTGTTGATTGATATCGAAACCCTTTTAAAAGCTGAATTTTGCTGTTTTTTTGCTATTTGCTGATGTGTATTTGAATACAGAAAGTTGTATTCGAATACATACATCCTATTTTTGCTGCTGACTTATGTGTAGTCAAATACAGAAGGTTGTATTCAAATACAAACGTGTTATTTTTGTTGTTGACTTATGTGTAGTCAAATACAAAAGGTTGTGTTCGAATTCAAACATGCTGCTTTTACTGCTGACTTATGAAACAACCTTGTATTCGAATACAGAGATATTGTATTCGAATATAGCAGTGCAATTTTTTTTAAAACTTCATTTTTCAACTTTGTTTATGCATGTTTGGCATATGGAAACCCTTTTAAGGTGCATGCTAAGTTGAAAGGTTCTTTTATGCATTTAAAACTTAAATGTTATGTGTTAATTGTTAATTTCGGCTGTGACCTTTACAACTATTGTGGAAATCTGGGCTTTTCCCTTAGATGAGAACCAGGATCTTCCCACTAGTTAATACCCTATGGATGGGAATGTAGTTGGACAAACCTGACTGGAGCTATGTCAGGAGGATCTTGCGGGGGGCGCAAGGATCATTCGGGATGTATAGTTGTTTGTAGAATGATCAGATTAGGTTGATGTATAGGGACTAGATGACTTTCTTTTTGGGTTGTGTTTATTTTAATTTGAAAGACTGTACCTATACCAATATTGTTAGCTTGACATTTTATTTTGATGGGTTCCATGTACCACTTTTTGATGTGATGTGGGGAGTTAAAATTCTTAGGGTAGTGCTTTAAGTACAAGTGTTGGCCAAGAATACACCAGGGGTATGAACTACATCTGATAGGCCTCATAGTCCCGGTGTATTTTGATGTTTAAATACTTTTGATTTTGATTTCAAAAACTATTCTGCTACTTGGAAATATTTGTGACTTTGTCGTTATATTACGACTTAAGTATTTATCCAAAAGTATTTCCTTCTTTATTTTTTTGTTTTCATGAATTTGTTTTGAAAAAAAAATACAGTCGCGCTGTTAAAAAATGGGTTGTTACAGTAGGTTCGACTGAGAAGTTCATTATCATTTGGCAACATATCTTTTAGGATATTAATAATTTTTTGAAGCTTTTATCGGACCATCCATTAATCGTTTTTAAGTTGTACAACTTTAATATCGCCGACAAACTTGTGAATTTAGTATAATAGTCTCTTCTCTCTCTCTAACATCCTTAGATTGTTACTTTATTCTTGTATATTTATCTGATGCGAAATGGTGACGGCAAGACATGGTTGTTGTGTTGGTTGTTTGAATGCATGTACTTTGCACATTTAATTGAGAACATGTAGTGTTCTTGGTCGTTTTAGTAACTCTTAGGAGTGTTGCCAATATTTCGTACTGACTCAAATATTTATATTAAAATTATATCATTAGTAGTAATGAAGTTCCACAAACTTCACTAGAGATGTGAATGTAACACAACTGACATTCATTTAGTGACTCTTCATAGTAACGTTAGATAAAATTAGGTTGTGATTAATTATTCATTACTTTGGAAGATAAATAATTATACTTGAGTATGTTTGTTATATTTTTGTTATGAATTACTTGCGTATGTGATATATGATTGATATTGTGTCCAATTAAATTAATATGCGAGTATGTGATTATGTTTTAGTATAAATTTATATCACCTTAGGGTAAATGATTCTTGTTGAAATGATGATTTCTTGTGAATTCGTGAGATAAAAGGGTAATTAATCATGCAATGAAGGTATGAAAACTCTACTGAGGGTATGACAACTCCACTGAAGTTTTGTGTGATTGTAGTGGAAATATTGAAAGATGAGCTCGTATCAATAGTTTTTGTAGTCATTACCTGAGAGCAGTAGGTCACTCAACCACTAATGGTTTTAAAAAAGAATAATTTGGTAAAGTAAATGCATATTCGTATTAATAGTAGAAACTGTCACAACTCATGAGATGATGAAGGAATAAGTGACTCATGCATTTTCGTCGTGTTGTGGTGAAGTACACCTCTGTGGGTATGGACACACAACGTTGATTGTTAGCCTGAATTATGACAGAGATATTATTATAAAGCTAGCTTAGCCGAATAATGCTAGGGCAAGGTTATCGAAGCCTCTTTTGGATGTGATCAACATATAACATCTAAATATCACAAGAAATCAGGTAGCGTTGATCTTTGGAGGATGTTGGTGGTGAAGTAGTAATGTCGATTTACAAGGAATGGGGGTTTGAATTGTAAATGTTCCAATTTAAAAATTGCTGAAAAACTAAAAGATTTAACTTAAGAATGATCTTGGTTAAGAAAAAATAAAACGGAGATCGTTCTTGGTTTTTTACCAAAAAACGGAGAACGTTCTTGGTTAGCTTAAACAACAAAATTTTAGTTTATATTTATTCAAGTAATTAATCAGACTTAATAGATAAGGAGATAAGAGAAAGAATATCACACAAGGATGTATCCTGGTTCACCCAACTTGGGCTACGTCCGATCCTCACATATGTGAGTTTTTCCACTAAGTGTTTAAAACAAAGAACCTTCTTGGTTTTACAACACCTAATTCAGATCAGCCTAGATTTTTTACAAGCTTTATTTATTTCTACAAATAAAGATATTTAATAAATTCACATATCAGCCCTAATAGGACTTCTAAAAATCTTTTCAAACTATATTAAACTCTTATAGTTTGAGCTTTACAATAATGATGAAATTGTTTTTTGAAAGAATCTGATATGTCTCAACTCTTGTTTGAGAGTCGATTTTTCACAACAGATTTAGTACAATAATAACAAAGTAATATGTCTTATCAGAACTAACTTTTTCTTTGAGAAAATGAGAACTTCGAGTATATGAATGTGAATGATTTGTAAGACTTGATAGCACTTGAACTTCTTGTTATTTTCCTGAGCATTAGCCTTTCTTTTATAGGCGTTTTGGAGCATTTAATGATGGTCAAAAGAGTTGTTGGTAGTGATATGTTTTTTTTACCAAAACTAATATATGTGAATAAGAATATTCAGCCTTGAATACATTTTTGAAATTTGTTTCACTGGACTGGTTTATTCATTCTTGAATAGTTTAATGATCTTTCATGTTTCTTATAAATTTGTTGAGGCCATATCTTTGATAAGGAGATTTGGTTTTGTTGAAAACAGTTTGAAGAATGATGATGAACTTTTGCAGATGTATGGAGATCGATACTAAACTTCTGTAGAAACGGAGATTGATAGTCAATCTAGACTATCAATTATTGAACTTTCTGGAGATTGATGATCAATCTTGAAGTTCAGTGTTTAATGATTCTGGACGACTTCTTGATTAATCTGGATGACTTTGTATAGACCAAAATTGAATAACTTTCTTGACAGTTAAGTTGAAGAAGGTTCACACTTGTTTTAACTTGTTTGATTCATGGGCTTTTATCTTCTTGATTTGAATGCCTTCTTTGACTATAATGGATCCTACTTGTTCCTTGCCAAGTACTGATAATATTAGCATGAAATTCAAAGGCATAATCTTTCTTGAACCAATACAAGTTGATTGATCTTTAGGTTGTACTAATGAGTCTTGATCTTGGAGAGCATTATCTGTTTTATCTAGAATGTTCTTGTTTCTTTATCTGTGTAGTTTTTATATGATTTCTTTGCTTTTCTTTGCTTGATTCCTATCTTTAAATTAGTTCACTCAAAAGTACATGTTAAATTAACTTAACATTTTAAAATCATAATTAACATTCTTAAATAACCTTTGTTTATTTTCATCAAAACTTTAATTTGAGAGCTTGTCTTAACAATCTCCAAACATATTAATTTTGATTTTAATTTTGATTCTAATATCAATTTTGAAGAGCTTAAAAGCTCCCCCTTAATTTATGCAGTAAGTGATTTTTGACATAATTGTAAAACATGCATATAATATCAACATAAGCTTATTTTTTCATTAATTCATTTGAAGATACAAAATATCAGTTTGCATTAGCATATTCAGAGAATCCTAGATACAAAAAGGATTTCTAAAAAAAATAGAAAAAAAGCTATCTTAATTATCCCCCTTTGTCTTTCAATAAGGACGAAGTAAAAAGCCTCTACTTTGCAATAGATGGAGAGGATCCTTCAGAAGAAGAGGATTTTATAGGGTTACGGACAAGCAAAGAAGTAGGAGCAGGATGAAGTGGAGGAGGAGGGATTCCTAGTTCAAGAGCCAACTGATCTATGAGCCATGTCCTTAACAAGGTTGTCTCCTAATCTTGCTGACGCTGACGTGCCATGATGGTCTGGAGTGCAGCCATGATATTAGAGTTGGAAGGTTCAACCATGCGAGGAAGAGTAGGGGGATGGGTGGAAGATTGAGAGGCAGCAGCAACAACTGTGTTGCGGGAAACAGAGACTGATGAAATTGTAGCAAATGAGGTTGCTACAGACGGTTAAGGGTCAGATGATGTTGGTTGTCGTATGGATGGGACAGGTGTGTTTGGAAATATTAAAAATTGGCTTATTCCAAAAAGGGAAAAGCTGTTTTTTTTTTTAGAGAGACAAAGAGTGGAGACATGGTACTTATATGATGGTTGGGTAGTATGGTGCCAAGGCCATGAGGAGGAGAGTGAAGAATTTGGAAGTAGGAGAGGAAGTCTGTTGAGGATTTGGGATTTCTTCTAGAGTGTTCTTGTGCAGTTTCAACTGCTGCATCTCCTTAGTGCTCAAATGTTTGTGGTGATAAGGGGACTGCTATAGGAGTAGTTCTTCTTTGTTTCGAGCGTTTTATTTTTAGGGAAGTTGGAAAAGAAGAAGTTGTGGGAGTAAGCTGTTCGGATGACTTTTTCTCATATGGGAGAGGTTTTTGGTGGAAAATTTTGAGATTTTGATGAGGGATTTTTCATTTATGAGTGGGATTTCAAAGTGCCTAAAGATTTTGGTTAAAATCATTTTCATAAGGAATTGTATTTTTCTTATAATGTTTGGTGGCAGCGGAGATCATATGATGAATGATGACATAGGAAGATTAAGGCGCATATAGTTGAGGAAGTGATAAATAATCATTGTCAAACACATACTCATGGCTTCCACATCGAAGAATAATGGTATGTTAACTCATGCTTTTGAATACTTTAGGAAAGGGCTTTAGATAGGTTGAAAGATAATGAGTAAACCCTTCCTCAAACAGATCAGAGAGTATTTCAATTTGATTGAGGTTCAGAGCTGAGTACCATTTCCTTCCAAAGGATTTGGGTGGAAGAACAGTAGACAGAAGATTTTGATTGATAAGAGTAGGGTTTTTCTCTAGGGAAGATAAGAGATAGTTTGAAAATGTTGTATCAGATGAAATGTGGGGTGGAGTTAGTCGTGGTGGAGGAAAGGGTGAACGATTCATGGAATCTGATGATGGAGAAAATGAGGATGGTGAGTAGGGAAAAACATTTTTGCATGTTGAGGTTTTGGTTCGCGCCATTGTTTTGTTCAGAGATGGATTAAGATATAGAGGTTTTGAGAAGAAGGATGAAGGGTTCTTTCTGTTTTTGTTCTTTGAAAAATGAAGTGTTTTAATTTCAAACTGAACTTTTTATTTTGAAGAGAGAAGAGCAATGCTTATTTGAACCTTGGGAAGGAGAAGAAAGTTTTTGGGGGCAGGAATGTCTTCAGTGTGTTAGTCTCTTTTGTAGACAAGGAGGCACATGCTTTAAATGCCAATATTTCCCTTTTTAGTTCAAGAGGGAAAGTGGTGACGCAGAGGAAAATGTTGGTTGAAAAAAATGGAGACTGGTGTCTTCAAAACAGAGATTGATAATCATTCTCCATTTTCTGCAGAAGCAAATTTTAACCAGGATTTTCTAGATTTTTCATGATTTTCAGTTTTTCTTTTATCAAATTGAAACTATCATCGACTAGAGGCTTTGTAAAAATATCAGTAACTTGATTTTGAGTATCAACAAAGGTTAATTTGATATCATTTCTTGTTGACATGATCACAAATAAAATGATGCTTTATTTCAATGTGTTTTTATCTAGAATGTTGTATTGGACTTTTAGATAAATTGATTACACTAGTATTATCACAGTAAATTGGAATATTTGAGTAACTTATAGAGAAGTCTTCTAGTTGATTTTTAACCCAAAGAACTTGTGAGCAACAATTTGCTGTTGAGACATATTCAACTTCAGTGGTTGACAAGGCTATTGTATTTTGCTTTCTACAGGACCAACTTATCAATGCTTCACCTAAAAACAGACATGCTCCACTAGTGCTTCTTCCTCATTTTTATCTTCAGCGTAAGCAGCGTCACAATAAGCTACAAGATCAAAATGGGAAACTTTTCTATACCAAAGACTAAGATTAGTGGTTCCAATAAGATATGTAAAAAAAAATTACGATTGTTAAATGACTTTCTTTTGGTGTTGATTGAAATCTAGCACATAATCCGACTGCAAATACTATATCAGGTCTACTGGCAGTTAAAAAAAGCAAAGAACCAATCATCCCTCTATATTCCTTTCAAGAAACATATTTTCCATTTTCATCTTTTCTAAAGAAGAGGATGGATGCATGGGAGTAGACATGATTTTTGATTCATTCATTTTGTATTTGATCAACAAATCTTTAATCTATTTTTCTTAACAAATAAAAATACCATTTTCATATTGTTTGATTTGTAATCCAAGAAAATACCTTAATTCTCCCATCATGCTCATTTCAAATTCACTTTGCATGAGTTTTGAAAATCATTCACACATTTTTTCATTTGTGGATCTAAAAATGATATCATCAACATATACTTGAACAATGAGTAAATCATTTTTCTCAGATTTCATAAATAATATGGTGTCAATTACTCCTCTTGAAAACACATTTTTGATTAAAAATAAACTTAACCTTTCATACCAAGCTCTTGGCGCTTGTTTCAGTCCATATAAAGCTGTGGTAAGTTTGAAAACATTATTTTGTTTAGATTGATCCTCAAATCTAGGAGGTTGTTTTACATAGGCTTATTCATTTAAAAAAATCATTTAAAAATGCACTTTTAACATCCATTAGAAACAACTTAATGAGTTTATGAGATACATAAGCAAGAAGTATACGAATAGCTTCTAACCTTGCACCTGGAGCAAAAGTTTCATCCTAATCTATACTTTCTTATTGATTATAACCTTGAGCAACTAATCTTACTTTGTTTCTTATAACCTTACTTTCTTCATCTAATTTATTTCTGAAAACCCATCGTGTACCAATGATTGATTGGTCATGTGGATCAGGTACCAAGGTCCATACCTCATTTTTCTCAAACTGCAACAGTTCTTCCTTCATGGCCTCAATCCAAGATTGATCAACTATGGCTTCTTTAATTGACTTTGGTTCAATTAGAAATATCATAGCCATGTTGTTTTCATCATTCTTGAATGATTTTCTTGTTCGAATTCCTTCAATTGTATCTCCAATGATTTGTGTTTGAGGATGAACTTCAATTGTTCTCCAACTTTTTGTTGGAGAATGAAACGGAGATTGTTTATTAATCTATGTTTACTGCAGATTTTTTTGTTGCAAACCAGATTGATTTTCTTCTTCCTTATCCTTTTTACTCATATCCAGATCAACAAACTCATCAAATATTATATGCATACTGATTTCTACAATCTTAGTTCTTAAATTAAATACTCTATAGCCTTTAGAGTCGCTTGAATATCTCAAAAAGATTGTTTTGCCTGATTTTGCATCAAATTTTCCAATAACATCTTTGCTGTTCAAAATATATCAATAACATCCAAAAATACGATAATAAGAAATGTTTGGTTTTCTGGTTTTCCAGCTTTCATATGGGGTTTTGTTGATGATTTTTCTTATTGATATACGGTTTAAAATGTAACAAGAAGTATTAATAGCTTATGCCCAGAAATATTTTTCAACATTTGATTCTTCCAAGATTGTTCTTGCCATTTTCTGTAATGTTCTATTTTTTCCATCAACAACTCCATTTTGTTGTGGAGTTCTTGCACAAGATAGATTATGAGAAATGTCAAGTTCATCAAAAAAGATTTTAAAAGAGGCATTTATGAATTCTCCTCCATGATCACTTCTTACAAAAATGACGTTGGATTCTTTTTCATTTTGTACCTTTTTGCAAAAACAATTTGAATGCATCAAATGCGTCATCTTTTTGTTTTAAAAATAATACCCAAGTATATCTTGAAAAATCGTCAACAATAACAAAGTCGTATTTCATTCCTCCTAGACTTGTTCTTTTGATTGGCCCAAAGAGATCCATGTGAAGTAGTTCAAGAGTTCTATTTGTAGTTATAAAATATTTTGAGTGAAAACTACTCTTGACTTGTTTTCCTTTTCCACAAGCTTCACATATTTTATCTTTATCAAAATTGATTTTGGGTAATCCTAACAAGATCTAGTTTTGATATTTTTGAAATTGTTTTCATACTTATATGTACATCCCTTTTATGTTATATCCATTTTATTTATCAATGGACCTAAAACAGGACTCGTCAAGTAGTTCTTCAATATATAGAACATAGAAATTTTTCTTTCTATTTCCAGAAGAAGAACTTCTCCAGTTTCAATTTTTCTAATTTCACATATTCTTGGTTTGAAGACAACTTCAAATTTTTTGTCACATTGTTGAATTATGCTTAAAAGATTATGTTTCAAACCTTCAACATATTGATCATCAATTATTTGAGCAGAGTTTTCCTTACAAATAGTTCTTTTACCTTTAATTTGGACTTGATTGTTGTTGTCAAAGGTGACCGATCCTCCATTTTTCTTGATGAATGTCATGATATAGTTTTTATCTTCTGTGATATGTCTTGAACATCCCCTGTCCAAGAACTAAGGCTTTCTCTTTACATTTGGAAATCCATCTTACATAAGATGTTATCTCATTCTTAGGTACCCATTTTGTCTTCGGTCCTTGACAGTTAGTTTTAAAGTTTTCTCCCCTTTTACCATATCATTTTGATTTTTCATGACCAGTTTTGAAACAATATGAACATTTAACTGTTAATCATGGAATTGGTTTTGTAATCTGGATTTCAAAAAGTTATAATCTTGATTTTGAAGCAGTTCTAGATCGTTCTCCTTTTTCCAGTTTTTCTAGAGAAGGTTTAACTTTTGTTTCAGGACATTCTCCATTTTGAAAACAGTCTAGAGAACATTCTCCTTTTTGCAGATTTTTCAAAATTGGTTCAACTCTATTTGCAAAATGATCTGTTCCTCTAAAGAACTTTTTTCCTTTAACATTTTCATCCCTTTTTTTATAATAGCAAGCAAATTCCAGATGTCCAAGTTTTTTATAATATGAATATATTTTTTTACATGTTTATTCCTTTCTTTCTGAACAAAAAAGTTTTCATACATTTTTGTTTTTTGAGTTTGATTAAAACCAAGACCAATTTTATCAAAGATTCCTACTTGAGATCCCATGATTTTTTGAAAAGTTTTAGTGGCTTTAATAAAATTTAACTAGTCAATTTTAAGAAGTTCATTTTCAACTTTAAGGAGAATGTTCTCCATTTCTTTTGCAGAACGTTCTTGACCTTTTTGACTTTCAAAATTTTGTTTATGTGTTTCTTTTAGTTCTTGAATGATATTGTTGATAATATTATTCCTAGCTTGACCTTTTTCTTTTTCTTCTTTTTCTTCATGAAATTGTTCTTTTAGAGAACTACATTTTTGAATAAGACGGTTTAAATTTATTAGCAAGTGATCAAATTCTTTTCCCATTTGTTCACATAAATAATATGGTTTATAATTTGTTACCTCATTTTCTTCTGTTTTTTCCATTAAGGATATGCTGGCTTCCTCACCTTCTTCTATTTCTGATTCTTCTGAATCATCCCATGTTGCCATCATTGATTTCTTTTGTAAAGAAAATCGTTTTGGTGGTTTTATGTTTAAGGAACATTCTGCTTTGTAATGTCCTAATTTATTACATCCAAAGCATGTGACTTGGCTTTTGTCTACTTCTCTTTTGGGATTTTTGTTTTGAAATCCCTTTTTGATTTGATCTCTTCTTCTCATCATTATTTGTATCCTTTTGGTGAGAAGAGCAACTTCTTCATCAGCATCTTTTTGTTTAGTTTCTTTTGGGTCATCTTTTGTTTGTATTATGATGCTTTCTTGAGATGCCTTTAGAGATATAGTATTTCCTTTCTTGACTAGTTTGTCTTCTTATAGTGGTATTTCATGTGCTCTTAAAGATCCAATTAATTCCTCCAGAGGAAGTGCTTTAAGGTTCTTGGCCTAACTTATGGCTGTTACCATTGGTCTCTATATTATTGGAAGACATCTCATGATTTTTCTTACTCTGTCTTGTATTGAGTAAGCTTTTCCAAGAGAATGCATTTCATTTACTATTGTTGTGAACCTTGAGTACATTTCATCAATAGTTTCTCCTTCTTGCATTTCAAATAGTTTGAATCTTCTTATGCCAATGTCTATTCTTGTTTCTTTGGCATATCTAGTTCCTTCGTGATAGGTTTGTAGTGTATTCCATACTTCTTTAGCAGTTGCGCATTCATCAACTCTTTCACTTTCTTCCCTGCTCAAAGCACACGATAAAAATAATTGAGCTTTAAAGTTTAGAAGTACCTTAGTTTTATCATTAGTTTTCTAGTATTTTTCTTTCTTTGCAGCAGAGGTTAAATAATTTTGATCAACTCTTGATATGAAATCTCCATTTGTAATTATGCACAACATTTCTGTATCTTGAGATTTCAAAAACAGATGCATCTTATTCTTTTAGAAGTAATAATCACATCCATCAAAGTAAGGTGATCTATTTGAAGATCCTCTTTCAACAATGTATTTTGCTTTCGACATTTTTCCTTCTAGATCTTTTTCTCTAGCACTTGTTAGGTGTTTTTTTATCTTTCTAGAGACCTTGATCTGATGCCAATTGAAGTAGTAATGTCGATTTACAAGGAACAGAGGTTTGAATTGTAAATGTTCTTATTTAAATATTCTTGAAAAACTTAAAGATCTAACTCAAGAATAATCTTGGTTAAGAAAACACAAAATGGAGAACGTTCTTGGTTAGCTTAAAAAACAGAAATTCAGTTTATATTTTGATTCAAGTAATTAATCAGGCTTAATAAATAAGGAGATAAGAGAACGAATACCACACTAGGATGTATCCTAGTTCACCCAACTTGGGCTACGTCCTGTCTTCACAGATGTGAGCTTTTCCATTAAGTGTTTAAAATAAAGAAGCTGCTTGGTTTTATAGCACCTAATTCATTTCACTCTTGATTTGTTACAACCTCTATTTATTTCTACCTAGAAAGAGAATTAATCAATTCACCTATCAGCCTTGATAGAATTTCTAACAATCTTTTCAAAATATACTAACTCTTATAGTTTGAGTTTTACAATACTGATGAGATTGTTTTTTAAAAAAATATGAGATGTCTTAACTCTTGTTTGAGAGTCGATTCTTTACAACAGATTCAATACAATAATAATAAAGTAATATGTCTTATCATAACTGACTTTTTATTTGAGAAAAATGAGAACTTCAAGTATATGAATGTGAATGATTTGTAAGACTTGACAGCACTTGAACTTCTTGTTATTTTCTTGAGCATTAGCATTTCTTTTATAGGTGTTTTGGAACATTTAATGATGGTCAAAAGAGTTATTGGTAGTGCTCTGTCTTTTTACCAAAACTAATATATGTGAATAAAAATATTCAGCCTTTCAATACATTTTACAAATATGTTTAACTGGACTGATTTATTCGTTCTTGATTAGGTTAATGATCCTTCATGCTTCTCATAAATTTGTTGATGCCATATCTTTGATCTGGAGATTCGATTATGTTGAAAATAGTTTGAAGAATGATCATGAACTTCTGTAGATGTATGGAAATAGATACTGAACTTCTTCATAAATGAAGATTGATAATCAATCTGGACTGTAAGTTATTGAACTTTCTGGAGATTGATGATCAATCTTGATGTTTAGTGGTTGATCATTCTGGACGACTTCCTGATCAATCTAGAAGACTTTGTATAGACCAAGATTGATTAACTTTCTTGACAGTTAAGCTGAATAAGGTTCATACTTGTTTTAACTTGTTTGATTCATGAGTTTTTATCTTCGTGATTTGAATGCCTTCTTTGACTATAATGGATCCTACTTTTTCTTTATCAAGTACTAATAATATTAACATGAAATTCATAGGAAAAATCTTTCTTGAACTAGTGGAAATTGATTGATCTTCAAGCTATACTGATCAATCTTGATCTTTGGGAACATTTTTGTTTTATCTAGAATGTTCTTGTTTCTTTATCAATTCAGTTTTTATTTGATTTCTTTGATTTTGCTTGATTCCTATCTTTAAATTAATTCACTCAAAAGCACAAATTAAATTAACATAACATTTTAGAATCATAATTAACATTTTTAATTAACCTTTATTTATTTTCATCAAAATTTTAATTTGAGAGTTTGTGTTAACATGTGACACAAAGGTCATGTGATTATCTGATCTTGATATTGTAGGTTATATTTGACAAAGTCATGGGTCCAAGTCTGCATTGACATGCATTCATGAGTAGTTATGACATAATATGAGAGACAAATATATATAAAGGATGGTTACTTTTTCTGTGTATATGTTGTTGTTTGTACCACTAACATATACTTTATTGTTTCATTCTCATTTCATGGTTGTATGTAAATCTTAGCGCTCTTGTTTGTCTGTTGTGTTCTTTGTACCATGTTATATAGATTCACACGAAAAACATATTCAGCTTGGTACCGTAGCATTTGGTGATGGGTCTGGGGTTCTTGATCTAGATTAACTTACATATCCAATACATGGCAGAGAATGGTTGGCATATGGATGCAGTTGAAGGAATAGCCACTTACGTTGGGAACGTGACCTATACCTATAGGTGTTAAGGCATGGACGACGTCTGCTGCAAAGGACCCACTAGGATCATTCACCACTTTTTGTTTCATTCTATCTAGGTAGTTCACAGAGCGACTCATCACGTCACCATTTACACTTACCCCATTAACCTTCTGATATTCTTGTGTCTTCTTTTATCAGCGACCCCCTTCATATTTTAGTAGTGTCTTCTTTTATAATATGTTTCTCATCCAAACTTATCTGAAGTGTATTTGCTATAATATGTTTCTTATTAATTGGTTGTCTGGTTTACCTAGCTTTTCCCTAGTAACACTACTAGTCATTCGACATTCTTCTCTTACCATCCTCTTTAAAGATCTTTCTCATTTACCTTAGCGAGGTAATCATATTACTTGAACGTTCTTCGTTCCTATCTCTCGCACATTCTCTTTTACTTCAATGTATTTTTATACTGTCCATCGTCCATGTTTGAGTGGTCAAATCCATTTCCAAATCTAAGCTTAACCATAGTGATCTTGAGCATATGATTCAGTAAACATGGAGCTAAATAAAATGAAAGTTTTCCTGTAGTCCCACAGTGGAAAACTCAATGTTCATTATATAGAAAAATATCCCTTGCCTTTTAGGCCATCTTTCTAGGTGAACTAGAAGATGCCACATGATCAAGTCTCATGGAAGTTTGAGTTTCAGTGGAGTTTGTCAACCCAACCATCCATCTTGCCTAGTGAGGTCTTGCTGGTCTTTCTCATTTTGGTCATCCCTTCTTGACCAATACTTAAATCATTTCTGGAAATCTCTCAACTCTCTAGAACTCAAACTCTAATACCATTAATGTTAATGGTAGAGGAAAATATAAAAAATGAAAGAGGATTTCTAACACATGTTATTTATGACAAAGTTTACATGTTTTTTGTGGTTTTCTATCAGAAAATGAGATTTTATTATGAAAATTTGTTAGTGGATACCTATCCAACCAATATACACTTAGAGAGAGAGTAATGTGATATGTTTGTTTATATGATAGAAGGATAGAAATAAAGAGAAAATGAGGTGTTGATAAATATAATGAGATAAAGATAAATATATAACGAGTGTGATTGTTGTTTTGTTATAGTGATCCAAGATACAAGAGTATAGTCTTCTATTAGAGGTAGAGAAATAACACAATGATAAAACTCTTTATCTTTCAATTTTTACTATTATTTCTTAAATTAGTATTCCTAAGAAACAATAGCTCGTTAAATTTTGACATCAATCTCCACAATATTGCCCCTTCCATTAGTTTCTTTGTTTTTTTTTTTTTTTTCTTTCAAAGAGCCTTGTGGCAAAATTTGCACTTAATAAATGTAGAGAAAAGAGGTAGTGTGGATTTGAACTCACACCCTAATATATTAAAGATGTTATCTTTGTTTTTTATCGAACTGAGTTTTATTTATTGGACAACTGCATTAGTTTCTACTAGCATATATTATATCTTATTACACTAAAAAAAGGAATGAAATATATTGACATAAACATTTTACTAAAAAAGAGAAAGAAAAGAAATAAACATAATATTCCAATCAAAGAACAAATTAAGAAGATTGTCTAAAAAGTTAAGGCATGCAGACTAGAGTTTATTTCTATTGACAATTTTATTTTTGTATCAAAGGAGGAACTAAACTAGCTAGGAGCTCCAAATTGACCTAATTAACATGGCAAAGAAGAAGTTCACATCACGTGTGCTTGTTTCTTCAACATTTTTGTGTAGAAATTAAAGAAGCTTAAAAAGGAGTATATATTTGCATTTGACTCAGAATATGCTCAAAGTTATCAGTTGTTTTCTCAATAGGGTGAGTATGCACTCCTTCATAAGTAGTCACCACTACTCCCTCGTCTTTTGTTAAGCGTTGGACTTGTTTCTTTACATTGCAACCTTGATGTGTGCATCGATAGTAGCTCCTGCAACATTAATAGAAGTTATGGAACCAATACATTAAATTGTTAAGTTCATGTATATTTTTGGAGTCCACGGTAATTAAGAACAACACCTACTAAAGGAAAAGAAGAATGGTGATTTCATTTCCGTCCATTCCAAAATATAAGTGTCACTTTAATAAAAATAATTATTCTAAATAAATAATGTTTTACTTTTTTTAATTAATATTATTAATTATTAATTAGCTAATGGTGACGTTTTAATTAATATTATTAATTATTAATTAGCTAATAGTGACAATTTTGTGGATTAGTTTTTTTATTCATTAATTTAATGTTTTTCTTATGAGTGCAAGGGACATGCACTTTTAATGTAAAAGAGTTTTACATTAACAATTAGTGGGAATTTTTTATTTCTCCGTGTCATGCCAATAAAAGTTGGATAAATTGAGATGATTTGACGGAATATATAGTTGCAATTGAATGACATTGTAAATAATACTGTTTTATATTGAATATATATATATATTTTCTTTTAAGAGAACCTTAAAGATAATTATTTGTTGGAATGGATTGAGTAATTTATTGGACATTAGACACATAAAGGTTGAGTTATTTAAATATAGATGTGGGCTTTACATGCATGATGCATATTTATATCACGATCTTTGATAAAATTGTAAGTAAGTACAATTTATGTGAGGAGATATTATAAGGTTGAGACCATGATTGATGTTGGGAAGTTAACGAACAAAATTGGAAGCGTGCATATAAGATTAAGCAATATATTGTACACTATATGTGGTGCACACATGGATGCATATGTGCACCATAAACTCTATGAAGAGATGGTTCCAGTTATATCTCATAGGGAGTAGCTTCATGTTAAATTTTATTATGAATAAATTTGGCGTTTAAGGTCTAATTTTGCACTATAATTGTTCCGTCCAACTTCCGAACACATAATTGTATAGAACATTGCAACTCTTCATAAAAGGTTGATAGAGTTCTTTTACTATGATATTGGATTTGGACTTTAATTTAATGAGATTTTTACTTATTGAAAAAAGTCACAAAGATGAAGAAAAATAAATCAACTAATTAAGAGAACAATTTGATAGAGATCAAAGTAAAAACAAATTGAACCAATACACTTCTAGAATATGAGCTCAACAGGAACCTCTTAAAAAAGTTAAGTAAAAGCACAATGAACTAAGACATTTCGAATATGAACTAATCATGAACCTCTTAGATAAAAATAAAAAATAAAAACACAATATTATAGGAGTATTGTCCAATTTTCTATAGCATAGTTTTAGAAAGAAAAAAAAAAACATTATATTGTAGATAAATTTGTATAGAAATTTGAACGTATGCCTAATACTGAATTTTATAATAATAAAAAATAAAAAATATATATAATATTTTATTAAAATTTCATCTTCGGATAGAACTATATTAGAAAATCCCAAAAATTTAAATTGTTACTTTTAAAGTTTCTTTAGATTATGATATAGATTGTTTGCCTATAAAAAATAAAAATAAATTTATTTTCTTTTTACATGAGAAAAATACGTTGAATTCAAAGGGATAATATGAGTATGGTGGGGTCAAAATATTCTTTGTACAATTATACACGTATGATAATTAAACTACTAATAAATTAATAACATAGTCATTTAATCAAAAAAAAAAAATTAACCTAGTCAAACTTAGGAGGCGCGCCACTGCCAAACATGTAAGAATAATGACATAATATTCAAGACTAAGAACAAACAAACAAACAAAAAACATCATCTAAGAACAAGAAATTAACATGAAAAAAGATCACAAAAACAAACCTGGGAAATTTGTTGTTTTTAACAGCTTTTTGTCCATATTTCCTCCATCGATAACCATCATCAAGTATATCAACTTGACTCCTTGTTTGAAAAGCATATTTAGGCTTCTTAGCCTTTTTCTCACCTTTCTTTCTAACACCTAGTTGATCAATAACATTAACAATCCGTTCTCCACTCTTCTCATCATCTTCGTGATTAATATCTTCATTTTTAGTAGGATTCAAATCAAGAAATGCATTTGAGGATTGACCATTAATAAAACTACCAATAGTTGGAATTTGGTAGCTAGAAGAAGGAGGACAAGGAAACAACATGGAATAATTCTCCATTTAAATAAAATAAAAAAAATTAAAATTTTTCTAATTTTTTTCACTATACTTATATGTATGTGCTTGAATGAAAGAGAAAAAAGAAGCCTATGTAAGAGGAAGGTAGGAAAAGTGAAGAATATAAGGTAAAATGTTGAAGAAAGATGTAATATAAATGGTGGGGGCGGCGTTTAATGTTAGCGTGGTTCACATAATGGATACATACAACGAATGTGAAGAAAGAGAAATAAAGTCTAAATGGGATATATATACACAGTGCTTAGTGTCGTGAACGGCACGAAATTTTTCCTATTGTGTGCTGTCTGTGAAAAATGAAAACTAAGGGTGCGTTTTTTTTATTAAATATAACCACTTATCATTATTTTTGTCTGTTTTCTATAATTTATTAAAAAAATAAAAATATAAATAATTTAAAATGATAAACAGTTTTTAATAGCTTCCAAAAAGATTATTTTTTCTAATTGACTTTTTAGAGTTAATGATTTTCTACTAAAACATACATATATCTTAAAGGATATTGTTTTTAGTAAAATATTCATAAGTAATGCTAACAAGTGTTTTAAGTACCAACATTTGTTGATAAAATAAAAAAAGAAATTATAAAGAATTTTTCACTTGAAATTTTTTACAATTTCAAGTATAAAGAATAATGATGACACATCGATAACATACATTTTATAGCACATAAATTTTGATTGGTTAAATATATATAGACAGTGTATGTTAAAAGAGTGTCTCGTTACTTATATAAAATACATAAGTTCAAATATTTAAATTCTATATTTAAAGTCTAAACACCCTAACATCACTTGTTAACATTTTCGTTATTTTTTTGATAAAATAATCAGTAGTAAATTTTTAGTTTATTTGTTATATTTTTTTTTTTTTTTGAACAATTTAAAACTACTTAAAATAAGAACTTATTTTCAGTAACTTCTAAAATATTATTTTTTTTATAATTAATTATTATATAAAAAAATTCATTTTTACTACAACAAACAAACCAAAAACTAACTTCTCATTTTTTTAAAATCTCTATATTATGACATTCAAAATCATTTTTTCTAAAATCAAATCATAAACATACCCTAAATAACACTACGCCAAAATTATCATTTTACAGCGTGTTTTTTACAGTGTTTTTTACTAAAAGCGCTGTTGTAAAATTAACAGATGTACAACGTTTTTCTGATAAACGCTTTAGAAAAAGCGTTGTTGTAGGTCATAATATTTACAGCGTTTTTTTCTGAAAGCAATGTTGTAGGGTCAACTAGCGCTCTCACATAATGTTTATGGCGCTTGTATACAAACGTTGTAAATTATAGTGCTACCACATTATGTTTACAACGCTTTTATAGCGTTTTGTATATAATATAGCGCTTTCACACAAATAACATGGTCTTTTAGAGCGTTTTTTGTATAAGCGCTGTAAAATGATTCGTATTTAATAAAAATCATTCTCCTTAAATAAATAAAAACATTTTTAATACGTTATCTCCCTAACCCTACGAACACTCATCTCCTATATTGTGCATCGTCTTCTCGTTGAACCCTCATCTATTGTTCCTCTACTGTGCGTCAATTTCTACTGAGTGATTGTTGTCTCAGGTACTATATTTATTAATTTATTGTTGTCACTAAAACTGATAAATTGTTACCTAATAAATCATATAAAATGTTACTTGATAGTAAATGGCATAACCTTGATAAATCATATAAAAAAAAGTTTCAAATTAATTAATGCACCTTGATAAATCAAATAAATGGTTACCTGATAAATAGTATAAAATTTGTTCTTTTTTTTAAATTTGTTCGATATATTCTGTTTTGAAATCAGACCATATATACTATAGATTGGTATAATGTTATCAGTAGTTTATCATTTGAGTAACACTGCATTCATATAGGTCATATAAAATGGACCGGAAATGGATGTATGTCAATCGGTTGTCCAAAGAGTATAAAAATGGAGCGAAGGAGTTTGTTGAGTTTATAGTGAAGAACGCAAAAGACCCAAATCTAATTATTTGTCCTTTTTTAAAATGTTATTTTGAAAAACGCGTTAGAGCAAATCAATTGGAAGGACATTTAGTATGCATGGAATTGATCAAAGCTATACATGTTGGATAAGACATGGTGAGAAAAAAAAAAGGAAACACTAATTTTGAGAATGGTTCAACATATGCTTCAAATGATTTTGACACAAATACATATGAATGGGACCGAGTTGATGAGATTTCAAAAGCAGTTGAAGAAGATCTTTGAGATTGTCCTAAAATGTTTGAGAATTTATTGAGTGATGTAGAGAAACCATTATATAATGGTTGTACTAAATTCACAAGATTGTCGGCGATATTAAAGTTGTACAACTTAAAAAAGATTAACGGATGATCTAATAAAAGCTTCACATAATTATTAACACTCCTAAAAGATATGTTGCCAGATGATAATGAACTTCCTAGTCGAACATACGAGGCTAAACGAATTTTCTGCTCTATTGACATGAGCTACGGAAGGATTCATGTGTCTCCTAACGATTGCATTTTATTTCGAAGCGAATATGAATTACTAAATGTGTGTCTAAAATGCAATGTCTCTCGATATAAGAATAAAGAATCTACTCCAGCAAAATTCGTGTGGTATTTTCCTATAATACCAAGATTTAGACACATTTACCACAATGAAGAAGATTCAAAACACTTGACATTGCATGCAGATGAAAGAATTAGACAATGAAAGTTTCGACACCCTGCAGATTCTCCATAATGGGCAAACATTGATCACGAGTATCCTGATTTCGAGAGAGAGTCAAGAAATCTACGACTTGCATTTTCTATTGATGGAATGAATCCACATGGTCTTCAAACCATCTCACACAACACGTGGCCTGTGATTTTGTTGATTTATAACCTACCTCCATGGTTATGTATGAAGCGTAAGTTTATGATGTTGTCTCTGTTAATTTCTAGACCCAAACAACCGGGGAATGATATCGACATATACTTGAGTCTTTTATTTGAAGATTTAAAAAATATGTGGGAGATGCGTGGAAGTTTAGGATGGGTATAAGAAAGAATATTTCAATTTAAGGGTTATGTTGTTCGGCTCAATTAATGATTTTCCAGCATATGGTAATTTATCAAGATGTAGCATTAAAGCAATATGGTTATTTATCGTGGGTGGAGAAATGCATTCAATGGAAAATCAGAGGAAGGTATTGCTCCTTTAACATCGACTAGATATCAAATATTTGAAAAAGTACAAGGTTTGATCAATAAATTTGGCAAACCTTTTGTAGGAGAGCTTGTCAAAACTAGATGAAAGAAAAAGTCAATTTTATTTGAATTGCCATATTGGAAGTCATTGTATATAAGATATTTTCTCGATATGATGCATATTGATAAAAAAATGTATTTGATAGTGTTATTGGTACGTTATTCAATGTTCTAGGAAAGTCTAAGGATTGCATCAATGCAAGATTGGACTTGGTCAATATGGGAATAAGAAATGAATTGGGTCTCGAAAAGAAAGGAAATTGCACATATCTACCTCCAGCTGCTCATACTCTACCTAGAAAGGAAAAAATTATTTTATGTAAATTTCTACACGAAGTTAAAGTTCCAGAAAGATACTCTTCAAACATTAAAAATTTAGTTTGTATGAAAGACCTCAAGTTAAAAGGTTTGAAGACCCATGATTGTCATGTTCTAATGGAGCATTTGCTACCAATGGTTATACGTTCTATTTTACCTGAAAAAGTTTGACGAGCCATAACTAAATTATGTTTCTTCTTCAGGGAAGTTTGTAGTAAAGTGATCGATCCTCATAAATTACTCACATTGCAGAGGGAAATAGTTGTTACTTTGTGTGAGCTCGAAATGTATTTCCCTCCCTCATTTTTTGATATAATGATTCACCTTACAGTTTATCTTGTTAAGGAGACACAACTTTGTGGGCCAGCTTATATGAGGTGGATGTATCCGATAGAACGATATATGAAAATATTAAAAGGGTACGTAAAAATTAGAAGTTGACTAGAAGGTTGTATTGCTGAACGGTACATTTTCGAAGAAGCTGTTGAATTTTGTACTGAATATATATCCAATGTTGAATCCTTAGGACTTCCCATGTCTCTTTATTCGGGAAGAATAGCAAGAGAAGGGATAATTGGAAAGAGAGTAGTGACTATATCAAGGACAGAATGGGAGCAGGTAAAATTGTATGTTCTGCACAATGATGATGAGGTTCAAATGTATGTTACAATATACATGGATCAATTATCTAGTTTGAACATGATTAAGAATCAAAATTAGATAACACGAGAGCACAATCGAAGTTTTATAACATGGATAAAAAATCACATTAACTAAGTTTGATATAGACCCCGGTTCAATTTCATAAAGATTGAGGTGGCTAGTTAATTGTCCGAGTTTACATGTCTTTTCTTACACTGGTTATGTAATTAATGGCTACACATTTTATACCAAAGAACAAGATGATCAAACCACTATACAAAATAGCGGAGTCACTCTCGTAGTTGAAGCGATGCATATCTCAAGTGCTAAAGACAAAAACCCAATATATGCAAATCTATAATATTTTGGGGTTATCGATAATAATAATGCGTTCAGATTGATGAGTCAGGGTTCTTGCTTGTCGGATTTAATAGGGTGGGATATAAAGATAAGGCTTTTATTTTAGTGTCGCAAGCTCAACAAGTGTTTTATGTCGCTGATCATGCTGTAAAATAAGTGATGCTAACAATAACAATGAAGATATTGGTAACATTCCTTTCTTTGCAACATCACAACCACGTGAAATTTATTCAATTGATGATGGTTTATATCTTAGAAATGATCATGATGAGGGAATTTGGATTAATCCATCGTTTCATATCGTTAAAGGAAAAATAAATGTGAATCCCACCAGGAAAAGAAGAAGGACATCTTAAGGTGTTTAAGTGTTTTATATAAGTCATGTAATTAATTAAGTTCGTGTAACTTAAGTGTTTGACCTGCCAGAACTAAGTATTTTAGCATTTAGCTTGAATTGTATTTGATTTTCTACTTATACTAATTTTCTGCTTATACTGAACTTGAAACTCGAACTTGAACTTGAACTTGAAAAAGCTATGTTTGACTAGGCATGTTCCTTGAACTTGAATTGATCCCAATCTAAACTAATCATGTAATTTATCATTGATTTATAGGTATTTAACTAATTATTTGGAGAAAAAAAATCCAAATATAGGTACTTTACAAAAATTGAACTGAAATTATAATTTAGCATATTTAACTTGAACTGAACATAAACTTATAATTTTACAGCGCTTATTGTCCAAAAGTGTTCTAAAATTCTCATATAGGTCGTCATATTTTGTGGAAGGAGACTCGTTTGAATAAAGATGGAATAGTTGATAATGAAAATGTTCAACAGGTGATAACACAATGTGTAAGTATATTATGACTTTAAAATTTTTTAATCTTGTATTTTAAAAGTGATATTGAACTTATATTTTTAATCATAGATGTATTATAGGAGAATCAAGAACAATATACTGAAAATCTAGAGCATAATACACAAGTTAGTTGCAGGGACATACTTGGTAAGGTATTTGATGTTCCTGAATATTTTGGCCGTGTGAGGGGTAAAGGATTTGACGTAACTCCAAAAAGCTATTTTTCACATGAGAAGTGCACAAATTCATCTAATAAGGAAGCAAGGGAAAAGATGAATATCCTAATAGAGCAAGTTACATTTTTGGTGAAAACAAATAAGGAAAAGCAACTTCCGAGTGTCAACGTGAAATACAACTAGATAGTTATAATGGTAGTTGCAACATTGATCGTAAAAGTCGTCTGGAGGTAATTAATTACTTAATGAAATAAGAAATTCATTCAACTTAATTGTTTCACATACTCATGTATTAACCATTGATTTAGGGTGTCTCATCATGTTATATGGTTGGAAAAGGAACGTATTGGGAGAAGTATTACATCATACTCTGATCCTTGTCGGCCATGTTAAAGTGTTACTGTGATTGCTTTTGAACCACTTGCACCATTGCATATCCCCGACAACGATGGAGATGTGAAGTTTTTGGGAGAAACAATCTTTAGTTACGTGGCATGGCTCAAAATTCTTGTTGGCATAGATACGGTAGGTTTAATTGCTATGTATGTATAATTATGATTGATTATGTTTAATTGCTGATTTTTCCCCTGTTAAAATTAATTTCACTTTTATTTAAATTATTACAAAGTCTAAATGGAATGATAAGAAGATTCCTCATAACGAATCAGTCACTTCACCAAAAAAGGTTTGGCCTAATACATCAATTGAATATGAAATAATTAGCTTACTATAATAACTAACAAATTGATCAATCTCATTTTTTCAGATTCAAGTAAAATTCGGTGCACCATAAATACAGGTTCGTGGTAAAAATAAATGTGGAAAAATTCAAAAATTGGATCATGAAAAATTGCTGCTGCTAACATAAGTAATCTACGCCTTTCTCGATTTGGGTCGTGTCTTGACATTCAAGCAAAAATGAACATGAACAACAATGATTCACGTATCATAGACATGGAGAAAGCTATTTTTGGAGATAAGTATGAAGAATTACTTGATAAAAAACAAATTTATGAACTTCCCAATGGAGCATATACATTACATTAGTTAATTGCATCACTGCCCATAAGTTAATTTGTTGGTAATTAATATTAATTGCATCACTGTTATATTTATTGGTAATTAATCTAATTTGATATTTTTATTAAAGGTTTTTGTATGAAAAATTGGCGTGCATCCGTAAATTGTCAAATAGATTTTCATTTTTATCTCTCCATAAGTTGTCCATGTTTACACTCGATCCAATTAATGTCAAAAAATATGTCATTGATATACTTTTGGAAAATAAAGAGAATGATAAACTGTTTCTTGCGCCATATAATTTAAGTTAATTATATATTTTTTATCTATATCTTTTATAGATACTTTATAGTTGTGTAAACAAAGATGCCAATTAAATTTTGGTTGTTGTAGGCAACATTGGGTGTTATTTGCCATCAATACCACATCTAAAATTATATACTATTTAGATATACTAAACAGTCATTATAACAATCACTCGGATATAAAGAATATATTCGATACGTAAATAATATTCATTTATTTCTTCCATATGTAAATAATGTATTTGGTAATTGATTAATAATCACATTTATTTTAATAGTGCTTTACAAGTTTTTCCACGCTCAAAGGGGTGTTACAGTGTTGAAGCATAAGTCAAACAACATCACATGGATTCCAAAAAAGGTTTGAAAGTTGTTTTATATAAAGTAATTATATGCCTTTAAAATTTCAATTACAATTAATGCATACATATTTATTGACGTACATATTTTATTTTATAGTGTCCTTGTCAAACAATCAACATAGACTACATACACTATATATTGCGATTCATGATTCATGAAGGAGATTATTGCTATGAATCAAAATATAATTCTAGAAACGTTACATTATTTTACTTATATTTTGATTTTCATATATATATATATATATATATATATATATATATTTATTTGATTCTAACTATTTATATTAATATTATATTGCATAGTACTTTGACAACTTCAATTTAAGATACTTCGAAAGTGATCTAACTTAAATAAAGGAAGACTGGTGTTACTATATGATCGATCTAAAAGTTATATAATTTGTTAATAGGTGTGTTTTACATTGTAAACTATTATATATTGTATATTTTTATGTGAACTAATCATTATTTAGTTTATTTTATTTTTTTGTTATAGTAGGGTAAAATAAGAAATTGCTAGGAAATTGGCATGCTACAAATTACTGAAAATTATTGATCATTATTTTAATTATTGAGATGAATGTTGATGTGCATATGCAATTGATATGGTGGATATATAATTGTTGTGAATATGTATTGAATATAGTACTAACATAATTGAACTTGTTGTTGTTAATATGTTTGAATTAGAAAATTGCAAGTATGTCAATATGATTTTGGAAAAAAATTGAAGAACAACTCTTCTTTAAAAAATACCATTAAAACCTGTTTAAAAATTTCAAACCAGCGCTTTTTTAAAAATACCATTAAAAAATGTCAACCAGATTTATAGCGCTTTTAATAAAAAGCGTTAGAAAACTAGTATAAAAATGAACCTACTATAGCGTTGTTTTGAGAAAGCGTTGTAAAATGAGTATAAGAATACACCTATTACACTGGTTTTTGGAAAATCGTTGTATAACTAGTATAACAAGCAGCACTTTTTAGAATAGTTTTACAACACCTTTTACAAAAAGCGCTATAAAACTAGTATAACAAGTGCGCTCTATATGCACCTATTACAACGTTTTTTTAGAAAGGGCTAGAAATAGAGAAGTGTTGAGCGTTTTTTGGTGATCATGTATTTGATCTTAAACCCGTTAAATATTGTGTATAGAAGAGGATATATTGGAGCAATTAATCGGTTCAATATATATTTATACCTTGAAAGATTTATTTTAGTCTTTGAATTGAAGTTATTTTGAGAAATCGAAATAAATAAATAAAGAGAAAATACGATCCTTTAATTTAATTTTAGATAATAATTCAATAATTTATCTTTTTCTTTTTTTTATTTGAAAATATGAATTTTATTATTATTATTGGAAATGAAAATATAAATTTATTTAAATATTTGAATTATAATTTTGATGAAAATATGAATTTTATGAAAGATAATTACAAATTTGCTATGTTTTGTTTGGCTCTAGAGGTCTCGTCCAATGATATGCTCATAAGTTCACCAAATTATAAAATTAATAAACCTTAGCTTATAAGAAGTTAATCTATCGTGAATCGCGCATTGCAAACTTATATGAAAACAAAATATATTATATATCGGAACCTTCTTATTTTCCTTTGTTTACGTCTCTAAGTAAAACAAAAATATATTATATTTGTACTTTTCTATTTTAATTTTTTTGTATACTTTTAAACATGTTAGAAAATTCTTCAAACCAAAAAATTAAAAACATAACTCTAGAAGAAATTCATAACAAAATACTCAATGTCATTATTTTTTTTTCTAGTCAAGTGTTAAGGTCGACAACTCTTAATCAATTTACTTTAACTAAAATTAATTAAACACTCGAGATTTAACTGCTTAATTTTATTTAACCAAATGATCTGTCTATTTAACAAGCCTTTAGTTTAGTAGTTTTTGAACTTCTTAAAATTAGATCAATAAAAATAATAATCATGTTTCGGATTCCTAAGCCAAATATTTCACTTGAAAAATTTACACCATAATATTGTAAAGTTTAGAAGAATCTTAACGCATTCGATTGATTAATAACGGCCGGATAAACACTTCAATTGTTTTTTCACTTCCGTTGTATTCATAGAATTTTGTTTTAGTTTAAAGAAAATTCTAAAAAAATTGATCAAATAGAAAATAAAATTATGATACTCAAAATTATCATAGGTTTTGGATTTGGTATAAGTCATTATACAAAACATATTTGTAAGGTGATGCTTGAAAAATACTAAGTGATGACTATCATTTCTGTAAATTAATTTTTTAGTCTTATTTCCAATGTAGATTTTGGGTTTTCTTCTCCCAACGTTAATGTCACACATCTATTGCTAATGAATTTAATGTTTAAGGATATAAATAATATGGTTTGTGGGGCCTAATTTACTTTAATATTATCATAAGTTTTAGGTAAAATTATATACGTAGTTCTTTAAATTATATCTAAATTCTGCATTTACTCTTGAAGTTTTTTTCTTTTATGTTTTATTTCGTTTACAATGTTAGCTTTTTTAACCGTTTTGTAAAAAAAATAGAAAACCTATAATATTCTACTACTTCTTTGTCACTTTCATCAATCCAAATAAATCGAAATCCAGAAATATTCTATCACATTTTTATGGGTTTCAATTTTTAGTTTAATTTTGGTTATTTTTAAATATGGGTTTTCAATTTGTTCTAACAAAATAGATATGAGTTTAATTTGTTCTGTTTCAAATTGAGATTTTCAATTTGTTTTTTT
>JBBPBS010000629.1:7235671-7294087 GCA_037974835.1 Cicer judaicum | reverse complement strand
TAGTGAATGGATATTAATTGTGGAGAGAAAAAAGATTGGATGAAGATAATAAGACGAAGAAAGATAATAAAAAAGAGATGAAGAAAGAAGAGGAGATAAAGATTGAAGAACTCTAACATATGTGCATGTTTTTAAAGAAAATTTAAAGGATAAATTTGATAACCGAATGAAATCTATAAGACTTAACTGCAAAAAGAAAGAAAAAAAACTTAAAAGGTCTAACCGAATTTAAATCTAACTTAAAGATTCATGGAAAGTAATTGTTTTTATATAGTAAAAGTGTTATTAATTGAACTTTAGAATCTAACTAGATCTCACACAATTAAAACGTGAATCTCGTTACTTTTTGAAAAATTAATAAAATATTATATCTACTATTATTTTTTATAAAAAAAATAAGAGTTCACCTTTAAATCATATTATAAAAGTTCGATATTAGACACACACACTAATTTATTTTCGATAAATTGTACACAAAATCTGAAATTTCCTAACAAACAAATAATGTGTTTTATTGTATAGCGAAAACAAAATAACGACCAAAATGGACGGTAAAATCTCCATAAAAGATACGCAAATCCAAATTCGAATTCGTAATAAAAGAGAGTATTTTATTTTTCTTCTATATATGTTTCAAAAGCATGAACTTTTCTATCAAAACAAAAATAGATATCTTGTTTATTACCTCAGCGGGAGTAGGGGGTTAAATTGGAATAAGGGGGGCCAGTCTAAGTTGGAATTTTAAGGCGGCTCCATGATTATGATAATGACATTAGTGTGTTTTGTGTATTTCAGATAGCTGGATATATATATAAATTATCATTTTAAGTTTGAATTTATGTACGTGTAATAGGATGGCTATGTCTGCATTATTACATTTTGGCGAATTATGATTAATAGTAAATATTTATTGACTTTTCAAACTTTTTGTTGTGAAAATTTTGTTTGGTATTATTCTTCTATTTGTGGTAGTCTTGGCTAAGACTGAATTCAGTTTTGTTTGGATTTGGACTGAAATAAATTCACACGTGTTTATCAATAGGATAATTTAATGAAACCAACATTTGAATAACGACTCATTTTAATGTGAGAATAAAATGAAAAATTCGGTTTATATACTTACAAAAATAATACATATAGCATATTAGGGCTTGTTTAATTTCCAAAAAAAAAAAATTACGTTTCATTTTTTAAAACTTTGTGTAAAGAAGACGAATGACAAATTAGGAAGAATGAATTTTTAGACATAATAAAAAAAGTGTATTGACATTATCAATTCTTTTGAAAATGTTAGATGTATTTTCAAAATTTGTAAAAATATGAGCGAAGAATTTATCTATAGTTTATTACGTTTTTCTAATTAAGTGAAAATAAAAATAGAAAACATGAATAATAAATAGTTGGAGGGTTGTCGATCGAGACGTTTTGAAAGATTAAGTCTATATTTTGATATTTCAAAAAAAAAGAAATGAATAATGAATAGCTGATTCTCAAATTAGGGCATACTTCAACTCAGTAATGGAAATCAAAGTCGACACACCAATAGCTCGCCAAAATCTTCGACCCCAAACACATGATGGCCAAAAGGAGATCCAGTTGTAGCAGACCATGATAATCACCTATCTCCAAATCTTGAGCCACTTGATGGCAATCATCTTTCCATGCTAATAGGACATGCGTCTTGCATCAGAGTGTGATCTAAGAATTACAGACTTCTTCTCTGATGATCCTAATGGAATTCTTCTAGAAAATCCAATTTCCTGTTAGTGGAAAATCCCTCAAGTTAAAGGGACTGGACACAACTACTAGTTGATAATGAATCATGATAAATTGTCTTTCCTATATCTCTTTATCTTAAAAGATACTTTTTTTAAATGTTAAAACTAACTAACTTTGAAGAAAACGTTTTTGACACACAATTTAAACTCATTTTTCTTGTATTTTTCTCCCTTTCAATTGTCTTAGTCGTAATTAACTTGAACTTCTGAATAGTATTGCCAATTGTTGCTAGAGTTTCATGTGATTTTTAAGCAATAAACTACATTGGACCACCTATCAAAATAGTCCACCGTAGAATTTTCGTCTAAACATGTGGTTAACCATGAAATTTATATAAATGCTTTGCCAATAATATATTATGCAATGTTGAGAATATTGCAAAACATGGAATATTATAAGGTGGACCAGATTGATCTATTGTAGCCTGTTCTTAAAAGTTATTTGAAATTATAATGAGACGATCAAAGATTGATGAGTCTTCATTAATTCTTGTTTATAAGCATTTTGTTATCAGTTTTATTTAAAGTTTACTTTATTTTTATTTAGTTTTATAGTCATTTTAATAAAGAAAAGTAATTTAAATCTTCTTGGATCATTTTGAATATTTTGCTACTAATCCTATTTATCCAGAAAAATCCTTAGAATATGTTCTTCTTATTTTGATGTTGTGGATCAATTACATTGAGAAACAAACACTCGAAAAGTTATAGAGGGTTATTGCAGACACGAGATGGTTCCCTAAGTGCAAAACAATCTTTTATTTGAGCTTGAAGCACAATAAATAGGAACATGAGCGCATTGCACCAATCACTGCTCTGTAGTGAACTTCTTGGAACAACTCTCTACCTCTAAGCGCATTAGATAGGTCTATCACCGCATTGCACAACATGGTTGCGTCCCATTTAATTTTGAGTTAGTGCATTGCGCCCAGACCCAATGGTACGCATTTCCAGAAAACTATTTAAGTTAAAAATTATTATTTTGTTCGAGTTCTTAATTTTGGAAGCAAAGGAGGATGTAACTACAACTTAGGAATTATATAAACCTTCATAAATCTATGTATTTTTGGTTTTCATATGCTACTTATGCAATTAAAATATACTTGATTATTTATATAGTTTTATTAACTAGAACCAAAATATATGTTCATGTTTCAATATTGTTGTAGGAATATAAAGTTACAGTTAATTATAGTTCATTGAAAACCAAAGATAAAACCTCTTTTTTCAGTGCATTCTTATAAACATTGATTAATTATTGAACTGTATCATTTTTCAATATTTTCTAATCACTTAAAAAGTTATAGTCATTATTATAAAAAAAAAAAAGATTTTTAACCAAATAATTAATCTTAGCCTAATTTGTTAATTTGATTTAATCAAATAGTACTCACAATATAAATGAAATAGACATTGAGAATGAAGTGTAAAACATACGCAAACTATGTCAAATACCTTACCATAATTCAAAATATTATCTGAATGTTGCATATAATTCTACTTAATCTTTATAATTTTTATTTTAAATTTTATTTATTTTATCATTTAATATTAAAAAAAAGGTTGCAATCAATAACAAAACTTAAAACTTGTTTACATGTCGCATTCTAGAGATTTGACATACTAAAAACTTAAAAGATATAATATTTAGCATTTGTTTTTTTTTTCAACGTGATGTATTTTTTTTAGTATAATATATGAAACAAAATCCAGTGACCCAATATTAGTGTGGATTAACGATGAACGTGAGTGACATAGATAAGAAAGGCACGTGGGTTTGAAGTTTGAAAACCAAAAGGAGGATTGCATTTTGGAATATTGTTATAATAGTTAGGTTCACGCAGCCTCTTCTTTTTCTTCTCTTCAAAACATTTTTGAAAAGCATGCTTGAAACCGCAGATTATTCAAACTCATTTTGACACGTAACAAATACAAGGTCACGTGCCACGTTTATCTTATTTATTTATTTATTAATATTAGTATTATGATCTCAAATTACATTTTTTGGTACTCTTAATTAATTATTTTACATGTAACGTAAATAAAAGAAAGAAAATATTATATTTTAATTAAAATATCTTATTAAATATTGATAGGTTTCCTATTATCATTGATAAAAAATAAAAAATATTAAATTAAAAATTATATATGTAATATTAATTTAAAAAATTAATGTTAGAATTGTAAATTGATAATGATAGTTCATTTTAAAATAAAATTAATTTTACGAATCAATCAAAGTCGACGGACCACAATTTTATTCTTAATTAAAAAACATTTTAAATATAAGAGTGTGACTTGTTACCATTAATCTCGATTCTCTTAAACTAATTTTTTTTTGTTATATACAGCGGAACAAGTAGTAGAATACAAATTAACCTCTACATTTATTCACTAAAAAAAATTAACCTCTATGATCCCTAACTCCCAACCAATCTTATTTTCCAAACATCACAATCAAGTTTACCAAAATTGTCACTAATCTTACGAAAGAGCAGCGAAAATTCCAAGCACCACCATATTAAGTAAGATCAATTGTTTTCTTTGTATTTGGTCCACCTTCTCCCAACGTTCTATGTGCTACTGTTCAAGTGTGGAATTCTTCTGGAGTCTCATCGGTCACAAATTTAGAAAAAAAACAAAGATATATATGATTATAATAACTGATATATACCAATTAAGTTTTGAATAATCTCACATTTGTAATAAATTATTCTTTTTATTTACTACGATTAAATTAGTGTATATAGTATAATTTAGAGATATTTTAGTCAGAACGAAAAACAAAAATGATTTACATTTGAGATGCATATTGAACAAATAATTTTTTTTATTTTATTTTAAATTCACTTATGCTCCTTCAAATTTTTAAATTGTGCAATTTTATCCTTTAGTTTTAAATGATTGATTTTACACTTATACTTTTTAATCATGCGATCTTTCTTCTCCGCTTAATTTCAAATGAGCAACTTTAATCCCCAAGATTCACCTTCTTTTTTATTTCATTGACCCATGTATTTTTATTAAAATTGATGATGTGATATTATTTAATTTAGAGCATAACTAAGAAAAAAAAAATAGTAGGTACATGTATCAAAATATCACTTCAAATTTATTCATGAAAATTATTGCTATGAAAATTCCGGTACATTTTAAATAAATAAATAAATAAATACTCAATTAAATTAAATAATACCTTTTCAGTAGTATAAAATCAATAAAAACCTGAAGAATTATTTTATTAACGATCGACTTCAATTGCGCTGTTATTTATTATCTTCTCACCCCTTTCATCCGGTTAAAAATTAACAAATTTAATAAATAAAAAATAGCAGTAATTATATCTCCTAAATACCAAATTTAAACCAGTAAATAGGACCGAATAATCTCCACGAAAAAGATCATTTACCAATCGTGATTAAAAACTTAAAAGGGAGGAAAATTGCATCGGAGCCTATGTTTGAAATATTGGTAAAAAATAACAAAATCTCGTCTAATCAATTTTTTTTCTTCTTATTTAGATATTTACTCTATATATAATTATATTAAAGATATACACAGTCATTATATATAAATATTACATTGATATCTAGCAACAATTAAGTATTTCTTTAAATTACTCTATTACATTTTACTTTATAGATATAACATGAAAAAAATAAAGAATTTATTAGTATGTAACTCTTCTATGTATTTGACTCAGTGTAAAAAACTCTTTTAAAGTTACAGTACAGGTTGATTGTCCTCATCTGTGTTATTCTTACTCAATTTTTTGAACCTCGATTTCCTTATGTTGCTTTGATTATGTTATATTGGAGTTTTGAAAAAATGTTTTAAAAATAAATTTATGTCATTAAATATATTATTGGATAGAATTTAAAACATTATTTAAAATTATTTATTGTTTAAAAATATTACGACAATTTGTTTTAGTAAACATACTTAAACTACTATTGAGTTAAATAATTAGTATTAACCACATTAATTTTTTAATATTTTCAAGAAAATGTTTATTTAGAGGGTAAAACAAAGAAAAAACAAATATTGCTAACAATTATTCTTAACAGAAGAAAATCCCCTACCATATTTTTTGTGCTTTTAAAAGTTGGTGACGAAAGATTAAAAATAAACTTAAAGATATTACAACAAATCTATTATTATAAACATTTTTACCTCATATTCGTCGTCAACTATTCTTGAATATCTGAAGTCATTAGTATCTAAAATATTGTTGTAAATGTCAATTTTTTTCTATCACCCACATCAAACCAAAGCTAACCATATGAAAAATTGCACAAAACATATAAATTTAAACACTTCTAATTTAAAAGAAAAAACGCAAATCAATTAATTGTATAACAAAAACATATGCACTTATGTATAATGCATGCTTCTAAAACTATATGATCTAAATATAAATATGTCACTAAGGCAACTTCCACATAGAAAAATCATTCATACCAAGGAGAACAATAAACCTGTTACTAAGGCAACTTCCACAAAGATGCATTATGCATATGCCATGACATAATGATATATTATCAAAAATGAATATTCCCATACAACCCACAAATATCATGTCATATGCATTCAAAATGTCACTTTTTCAAATCATCATCATATTCACAAATCACTAAGATTATACACCACATTTCTTTATCATGAGAATCATATTTATATAGATAGATAACATAAAATTATAACTTTCACCACATACACATAAATCGGACCTTTGTTTTATATACAACATAAAAATGAAAACTTTAACATATATATCCTAAAAGTTCAAACTCCAACTCATATACGTCATCAAAGTTAAAACTTTAACATGTATAACATAAAAATTCAAACTTTATTTCATATTCATCATAAAACCTAATTTTATCACATACAACTTAACAATTCATACTTTACATAAAAACCATGTAATACATATCAAACAACAACAAAAATTAGGGTTTTATTATTTTAATTTATTAGTCTACACTTATTTCTTTTAAAAGACAAGTAATCACAAATATTTATTACATGTCATCTAACCAACAATGTAACTATAATATAGGAGGGAAAAGCCTTACCTCAGCCGCTTTTCTTCCTACTACAAAGCTCTAATCCCTAAGAAGTTATTGGAGAGAAAAAAGAGTTCCAAACTTTTGATGCAAGAAATAAAAAGAGGTGTGAAAGTGATGGTGGCTAGGGTTTCACTATTCCTTTCTATTTATAGAATCTTGAAACTCCAGTTGTTCTATGTTTGTCGGCATAACTCTTTTGTATGCTTTTTGTTATCTTCATCATTTATTGGATCAAATAGATCTTATATGTGGCATGTTGTTCCAATTCTAGCCCCACAATTAGGTTATCACCATCCTGATACCAACACAATTGGGTTTGGTGTTGGAACCAAGTTGGTTTTACATTTAAATTTTGATTTTAACAAAAGTATTTTATGAGAACAATATATTTAACTTCAAAAAGTATGAAAGAAGATTTGTGTTTTTGAAGAGAATCTAAAATAAGATATGATTCAAATTTATAATTGAAGAAAATCTTTGACGAAGTTCAAAAGAAAATATAGTCAAGATTTGAAGAAGATTTGGTCAAGATTTATCTAAAAAAAAATACAAACATAATCAATATGAAGAATTTACAATCTCAATCTAAACAAAAAACAATTCAAAATTAAACAAGAACTAAATTAAAGCCCAAATGTTAACTATAATTAGATACTCAAGGCTAAAGAAGAAAATCATCAAAAACACAGAAAAGAATAATCTTAGAGTTTAAAGAGAGAAACACTCGTTCAAGTTATAATTATTTTGAGTGTCCTTTCTTAGAGTGAGAGAGTTATTATTATTATCAGCTTTATTAGAAGCCACTACTCAAGTTCCAATCTTTTGTATCCAACATGATAATGGTTTAGTTCATTCTTCAATTGGGGCTGTTAGTTTGTTAGGAGAAGACTTGGCTTATAGGGTCAAGGTGGTTAGTTCCTTCTTCAATCTGGGGTTGTTAGGTTGTTAGGAGAAGACTTGGTTTGTAAGGTCATGGTGGTTAGTTCCTCAAAAGTTCGGGGTTGTCAGGCTGTTTAGGAATAATGGCTTGGAGGGTCAGGTGCTTTGTAATTCAAGTTATTTGAATTAGTGGATTAAAGACTTCTGAATGAAGAGATTGGATGTAGCCAAGTTATTGGTGAACCAAGATAAATATATGTGTCAAATTATTTATGCTTTCATTGTTTACTACTTCTGAATCCGATTGATTCTTATCTAAGTAATTCATATAATTCATATAATTCATATAATTCAAATATAATTAGCAAAAAATAATGAACTTTGTCAAATACAATTCAACCCCTTTATCTCGTGTTTGCACCTTCATTTGGTACTTACACCCAAACAACGCCTCGCACGATGCCATCCCAGTGCTTGCATTATAGCTTTTTTTATTGGTGAACTCAACGAGAGGAAACATATTATCCCAATTTCCCCGCTCATCCAACACACAAGCTCTCAATAAACCATGTCTAGTGAATTCAATTAGTCATCTCGTTGCAACAATTTTTTCCTCCCTTTGGTCCATATGCGCATTATGTTGAGCCTGGATTGTAGCTGGAGCGGCAACATATTATCCCAATTATCTCACTTATCCAACACACACGCTCTGAGTAAATATTGTCTAGTGAATTCAGTTAGTCCTCTCATTGCAATAATTGTTTCCTCCTTATGGTCCCTCTGCGCATTACGTTTAGCCTGGATTGCAGTTGGTTAGGCTTGAACTGCAGCATGTTGGGTTATTGCAGTAGCCATTGCATTCATGGCTTGGATTGCGTCAGTCATGTCAATTCCTCCTTGGGGGACTAATCAGTTTTAGGCAACGAATCATAACACTTCCTACAAATTATCTAATTAGGACAATACTATGATCTTGTTGTAACCTTAAGATTGTAAGGAAATGTTTTATTCATGACCATACAATAGGTTCAAGTTACACAGTTAGTTGTACATTATAGGGGTTCCTAGGAAAGAGAGATGGGTCAAATGAAAAGTTAATAACCAAATTTTTCCTTAGCTAGAATCCCTCTAATACATCTTTTTTTATTGTATTACTCTTCCCTTCTATCATGGGGATTCAAAAATTCTTTATAGATTTGAGGTTTAAAACAATGTCTTTACTACAAACATTTAGATCATAACACAAAAGTTAAGTATTCGTGCACCTTAAATTGCCTCGAGGCATAGGCCACTACTTATTTGTTCTACATAAAAACAAAATCATAACCCAGATGAAAAGCATCGCAATAAACTTTGTAAGGCTCTTCAGGTTGTGGCAAAACTATCATTAGGGACGTAGTAAGACTCTGTTATGTCAGTTATAAACTTTTCATACACACCTCAGTCAATGCATAAATATGGTTCTTCTTGGCAAATACTTCAATAAATCTCTTTCAGTACCCGACCAAGCCTAGAAAACTTCTAACTTATGTGACTGTCTACGGTTGTTTCCATGCCATCACGATTTCTACCTTGGTAGGGACAACAACGATACATTCCTTAGAAATTATTTATCCAAAAAACTTCACTTCTTATAATCAAAATTCACATTTTCCTAGATTGACATATGATTGCTAGTCCTTCAATACTTGCAAAACTTGACACATATGTCCCTCATCTCCCCCTAACTCTTAGAATAGATCAAGATGTCATCAATAAAGATCACCAAATTGTATAAGAATGAACGAAAGATACAGTTCGTATAATCCATGAAGATAGCTGGAGTGTTGGTCACTCAAAAAGGTATCACTAAGTACTCATAATGCTCATAACACATTCTAAAGGTCGTCTTAGATATATCATCACCCAAATCTAATTGTACCCCGAATTTAGATTAATCTTAGAAAAATATTTGTCCTACTAAGTTGGTCCATTAAATAATCAATGCAAGGTAAGGGGTAACTATTTTTTATTGTGACTTTGTTGAGTTGTCCGTAATCAACACAAAGTCTTGACTTTCTGTCCTTCTTTTTAACCAATAATACGGGGGCTCCCCATGGCAACACACTAGACCAAATGGATTGCTTAGACAAAAGGTCTTTGAGTTGGTTGTTTTGTTCTGATAGCTCTTAGGAGGCCATTCTGTAAGGAGCGATAGAAATGGGTTAAGTACTGAGAATAACATCAATGTAAAATTTGACATCGTGAATTGGAGGTAATCTTGGTATGTTTGTTGAGAGGACTTTAGAGAAATCATTCACCATTGGGATATCATATGGGCGGGCATATGAATTTTGTGGTTGAAACTAGCTGCCCCGTTTCCCTAAACTCTCGTTGGGTCACTAATAACATCTATGTTCAAGCGGCGCCGTTTCATGATCCCCATCTTCTTGCATTTCTCCACCAGCACCTGATATTGACGTATATTTAAGGGTTCCATAGACACCTTAATCTCATACCTGAGCTCGCTCTCGAACATATCACATATATACTCTTCATCCATTTGGTTACAAATGTAGCGAAAATGTTTTGCTAAAGACTCAAGCTTTGCTGCATACTCAGACACTGCGAGGCTTCCTATATACAATTTTAGGAATTGGGCCTCCTTCTCAGCCATAACACTCTTCGAAAAGTATTTGTCCAATAACTTTTTCTTTAAAACTTCCCGTGTTAGTTTTTCGTGGTTCCCTTCCATCGGCCGTTGCCACCAATATTCGGCTTGATCGATCAAAAAATAGGTGGCATACTCCATTTTTGTGTCATTTGGACAATAGAGGATCTCGAAGATATTCTTGATCTCTGCATCTAGAGGTCAGCCTTGTTAGGGTGATGTTTCTCTTTAAATTTTGGCGGATCTTGTATATTGAATTCAGTTAGTCCTCTCATTGCAGCAACCGTTTCCTCCCTCTGGTCCCTTTGCGCATTATGTTGAGCCTAGCTTGCAATTAGTTGGGTCTGAACTACAGCTTGTTGGGTTATTGCAGTAGCCATTGCATTCATGGCTTGGATTGCGTTAGTCATGTCACTTCCTCTTTGGGGGACTAATCGGTTTTAGACGATGAGTCATAAGACTTCGTACAAATTATCTAATTAGGACAATACTATGATCTATTTTTAACCTTAAGGTTGTAAGGGAAAATTTATCCACGACCATATAGTAGGTTCAGGTCACACAATAAGTCGTGCATTAGAGGGGTTCCTAGGAAAGAGAGATGGGTCAAATGACAACTTAATAACCAAATTTTTCCTTAGCTAGAATCCCTCTAATACATCTTTTTTATTGTATTACCATTTTCTTCTATCATGGGGATTCAAAAATTCTTTATAGGTTAAATGTTTAAAACAATGTCTTTATTACAAAAATTCATAATCATTATAAATTCAATTAGTCTTATTAATACCGTCATTAAAGTAGAGACCAATTAATTATTGTATGTTTTCAATTGAAGTTAATTCAAATCCTTAGACTATAAATTATGAATATTTCAAATCATGATATCACAAGCAATCATTGCATGATTCAAAACAAATCAATCTAAATCAATAAGCAACAATTCTATAGTATAGCAAAATAAAAACTAATCATTTTGATTTGACTTAAAAACATTCAAATTGTGGCAATAAATTGTTAATATCATAAATGCACAAACAATTATTACATGATTTAAATAAAAAACAATTCAAATCACATGTAATAAATTCATAACGTTATAAAATCAAAAGCAATTATTGATTGAATTAAATTAAATTAAGATCATTTCAAACAATACTACAATAAATTCATAATTCGTAATATCAAAAAATCATAATCAAGTATTGCATTTAGGGGTGGGAATAGGTCAGACTAGACTAGAATTTGAAAGGTCTGAGTCTGGCCTACGATTAAGTTTTTAGGCCTAAGCCTGACCTACGATCTATCATTGACTTTTTTTTTCGGCCTGGCCTGGCCTAGAAGCCTATTTAAAAGCCTTATTCACATTAAAATATTTAAATACTCTACTCATACTACAGTTGTTTTCCACATACCAATAACACTGTACATATTTATATATATTAAACAAAAAATAATTTTTATAACAAAATAATTTTTAAAAATCTAAAATAAATATTTTTTAAACCCTAAAAATAATTTGTGGTTTCAAAGAATATATTCTTTTTTTTTTAAACAAAAGCACCCATTATTACCTCTCAAACAAATATGGAATGAATTACTAAGTGATTGACTAATTGAACGACTATCGAATATGGAACGACTATCAAATATGGATCGCTACCAAATATGGAACGATTACCGAATATTAATGACTACTGAGTGATTACCTAATAGATAGAATTTAAAATAGGAAATAATATTATTAATATAATAATAAAAAATAAAATTAATAAATAATAAAATATATATATATATATGTTCAGTCTGTCAAGCCTAATAGACTTTTTTATAAGTCTGAGTCTGACCTATTTAAATACATAGGCTTTAAAATAGCATGAGGCTAACCTTTTTATTGAATAGGTCAGACAAGGCCAGACCATAAGTAGGCTAGAGCATAGGCCCCTAACGGACGACCTAACATATTCTCATCCTTAATTGCATTGAATCAACTCAAAATTTTTTCAAATCATAGAATCAACAATTTAAGGTGTATCATGATTGCAATTAATTGAAGGAAAATTCATATTTTTAGGAGAGAAATCAATTAGTATTAAAAGATCAAGTAATCAATGCATAGTGCTAATCTTCCCTACATAAATATAGGTAAAAAATTAATAATAAAGCTAAAATTAAAATATAACAAAGTCCAACATCATACATCAATCAATGTATGCATCATACAAGTTCGTCCATCTCCAAAAATTTATGTGGATTATAGCTCTGATACTATAATCCAAAGCTCTAAATTTTTGAATCCAACACATTACTTAAAATTACTTATTGCTTAGAAAAATTACAACAATTTTTTAAAATAAAAATACTTAAACTACTATTCAGTTAAATAATTAGTAACAACCACATTTATTTAATATTATCATGAAAATGTTTATTCATAGGCTTAAATAAAGAAAAAACAATTATTCCTAACGGAAGAAAATCCACTTCCGTCTTTCTTGTGCTTTTTAAAGTTGGTGACGAAAGATTGAAAATAAACTTAGAGATATTATGACAAATCTATTATTAAAAAATTGTGTTGAAAACTCATTTCTACCCTATGTTCGCCACTCATCAATATTCATCATCTATTCTTGAATCTCATTGAGGTCATTAGTATTGAAATGTTGTTGTAAGGTTTAATTTTTTTTCATCATCCACATAAAACAAAAGCTAAAACATATGGATAAGTGACACAACATATAAATGTAAAATCTTCCAATTTAAAAGAAAAAAAAAATGCAAAACAGTAAAATGTATAACTAAACAAATATGCACTTATGCATAATGCATACTCCTAAAACTATATGATTCAATATAAACCTGATACTATAGAAACTTTCACGAAGATGCATATGTCATGACATGATGATATGTTATAAAAAAGGAATATGTTAGTACAGAGCGCACTAAAGAGGAGGGGTTAATTTAGTGTTTAGAAATTTTCTAATTTTTAGAGACTTAGTGGATTATTTTTCTTACTATGATTAGAGTATAGTAAAATATAAATGGCAAAAAAAGAAAGAACACAAAGAATTTATCTCAATTCTCCTTACAACCAAGGGTACGTCCAGTTATCTTGCACACCACAAGAGATTTTCTAATATTGTTAGAATAAGCACAAGTCTTACTCTAAGACTTTAGTTACAAACTCCTAAAAATCTACCTAAGATAGCACACCACTATTTTAGTTTACAATAATTGAAGAAAATACACAATTTTTTCAAACAACACAATTACTTAGTTAATTTACAATAATGATTTTGACTGTAATCAAGAGGGTATAACAATTGATGCTTTCTTGTATAATGATAACAGTCTAATATAATTTCAAGTACAATAGATAACATATGTATGACAATGTAAACCATGTACTTGAAATATGGAAAGTATGACTTTGAATAATTCACAAAATATTTCAGAAAATTGTTCTAAGATTCTCTTGTTAAACTTGAGACTATGGGGTATTTATACTCCTAAGACATCAATTCAAATTAATGTCAATTGTTCCTAGAAGTTTGATGAACATATGCAATTATCCAAAATCAATAAGAACTGAAAATTCCATTACTTCACAGTTGTATTCGGCTACAACCTAAGTGTAATCGAATACACTTTTGTAACATTCAAATTTTTCTAACAATTTGTGCTTGTATTCAAATACAAATCCATGTAGTTGAATACAAATGACTGCAATTTCCCACTTACTTGGTTTTGTATTTGGCTAAATCATGCTGTAGTCGAATACAAATATGTAGTTTTTGCTATTGACTTTGGTTTGTATTCAACTACAAAATATTGTAGTCGAATACAGGTGTGCAAGTTTTGCCACTCCACTAACTTCATTTGTATTCGGTTACTCATATATGTAGTTTAATACAACCTTGACTTTTGTCAAAAACTTGATTTTTAAACATTGTTTATGCAATTTGACATTTTGAAAATGGTTTTAATGCATATGATAGAGTTTAGATGAAGTAATCAAGGTTTTCATGTCCATTTGAAATGTAGTAATATTATATTGCATCATGCACCTTAAAATATAAGACTTCTAACTGATTGACAATGGTTGACTTGATGTTGACTTCTCGTAACATCTTTGAACTTGCAACTTGATCATTTTACTTGGTCTTTGTCTTCTTCAAAAATATGGATAGTCTTGTATATTTATAGAATATTCCCACACAGCCCGTTAGTATCATGTCATATGCATTCAAAAAGTCATCTTTTTCTAATGTTCATCTTATTCGAAAATCTCTAAGATCATATACCACACAATCTTATCATGAAAGTCATGCATTCATTGACAAATAACCATAAAAATTACAACTTTCACCACATAGAAATAAAAATTCAAACTTTATTTCATATTCATCATAAAAACTAAAAGTTTATCACATATAACATAAAAATTCATACTATACATAAAAATCATATAAAACATATCGACTCAACTAAAAAAATTAGGGTTTGATTATTTTAATCCATTAGTCTAATTATAATTTATGTGGGGAAAACCTTTACCTTTATCGCCTTTCTTCCTAACACAAAGCGCTAAGCCTTATTATGTTTTTGGCGAGAAAAACAAGTTCCAAACTTTTGATGCACGATAAAAAAAAGAGAAGTGAAGGTGATGGCGCCTAGAGTTTTGGTATTCCTTTTTGTTTACAAAATCTTGTATGTAAAGGTTTTGTGAGTCTGAGTTTTTTTTTTTCGCTGCTTATTAGTAGTGAGTATAGAAAAATGGTGGAGTTAGGAAGAATTTATAGTGGAGATTGGTGGGTAGATGATGTTGGGCCTCAATGGAGAATAGGTGGGAGAAAAATTGAAATCAATTGAATTAAAATGCTAGAGTAGTGTATAGTGTGAGCTAATGTATCTAGCCACACATGATGGTAAGGGAGAGAGAGGGTGTGAGATAGGAGTTAAGAGGGAAGATAAAAAAAACCATCTAAATAGTATATATGTTTGTCACACATAAATTAATACTAAATAATTAGATATTAGTAATAATTATTTTAAATAATAAATTTAGATGGTGTTACAATACACACCCTTTAAAAATAGTTTCGTCTTCAAAACTAGTCTATCATAAAAAGGTAAAGGAAAACCTATCTCATCTTTTCCTCTAATTCCCAAGGTCCATCTCCATTTGTTTGGTTCCAAATCACATTGACCAAAGCAATCTCTTTGGCTCGTAAGTACTTAGTAGTCCTTTCTCCAACGCTCAGTGGTGGAACTACAAAAAAAGGTTCTCGTTCAACTAGATATCATATGGCATGATAATATGGGAAATATAGGCCATGTACTTCCTCAACTTTGGCAGTGGAACACGTGGTGCAGTTTGGCCAAACTTAGAGGAAAGACAATCTAATAAGCTACAAGACCCACATGTTGGAGGATCTAGTATGGGCCAATGAATTTAAAAGTGCTCTTCTTAGACTTCAGTGCCCTACCAATTCCTATAGTGGGTGTCACTCTCAAAAACACATGTTCACCGTCTTGATACTCCAACCATTTCCTCTATTTCAGCATAACTCTTTTGTTTGCTTTGTGTTGTCTTCGTCTTTTCTTGGATCAAAAGAGCTTATATGGGGCCTGCTGTACAAATTATGGGCCCACAACTACGTTCTCACCATACAAGTCTCGATTGTTGTTATCTCAATGCTCACGTGATATGTGTTGTTATAGGTGAACTCAACGAGTGGCTTCATATTATCCAAAGTTCCTCACTCTTCCAACACATACGCTCTCAGTAAATCGTCCAAGGTCTGAATAGTTCTTTATGTTTTCCCATCGATTTGAGGGTGATATGTCGAACTATGTCTCAGCTTAGTACCCAAAGGCTCATGTAATGCTCCCCACAAACGAGAAATGAACTTCATATCTCTATCTGACACAATGTTGGAGGGTACCACGTCTGGTCTAACAATCTCGATAACATAGATCTCTGCAAGCTTAGTGACATATAAGTAGTCTTCACATGTATGAAATGGACAAATTTAGTCAACCTATCAACAATCACCCAAATAAAGTCAAACTTCCGTTGAGTTTTAGGCATTGCCACCATGAAATCCATATATATACTACCCCATTTCCATATTGGTATATCTAATGACCTTAGCAGTCCCCCTAACATCTGATGCTCTACCTTGGCTTCTTGACAAGTCAAATACGTTGCCACATAGTCTACTACTTGTTTCTTTATTCTCGACCACTAGAACTTTTGATTAAGGTCTTGATACATTTTGGCGGTACTAGTGTGAATAGTCATCTTGCTTTTATGGGCCTCATCCAAGATAGTTTTCCTTAATTTTGTATTGTCGGGTATACCAACATGTCCATCACATATCAAATTATCATTTGGACCCACCTTGAATTGAGGTGCAAAGCCAACCTTGATCAACTTTCTCTTCTCTTGAGTCAACATGTATGTCACTTGGAGAACTTTAATCTCATTCTTCAATTCACTATCTATAATTATCATTCCACAATGCATTTTCCTCGATGAAGAATCCAAAATAAGATCGAAGTCACGAAACTTCTCTAACAACTCGAACTCCTTCACTGTTACGAACGAGAGATGAACCCACTTCTTGCTTAAGGCATCTCCCACCAATTTTGCTTTTACTAGATGGTCATCCAACATGAACTCATAATCTTTAATGAACTCCATCAATCTGTTCTTCCTAATGTTAAGCCCATTTTGATCGAACAATTATTTCAAACTCTTATGGTCACTAAATACATCCAAACTGCACCCATATAGATAATTTCTCCAAATTTTCATTGCAAAGACAATTGTAGTTAACTACAAGTCATGAGTGGTATAATTCTTTTCATGCACCTTCAATTGCCTCGAGGCATATACAACTACTTGTTTGTTTTGCATCACTAGACAACCCAAACCATGATAAGAAGCATCGAATAATGTTTGAAGGCTCTTTAATTTGTGGCAACCCTAACACTAGGGACGTTGTAAGTTTCTCTTTCATCAGTTGGAAACTTTTCTCACAAATCTCAGCCCATGCATAAATTTGGTTTTTCTTCATAAAGTGTGTTAATGGAGCTGCAATCTTGGAAAATCCCTCAATAAATCTCTTATAGTACCCAACCAAGCCCAATAAACTTTTAATCTTTGTGACTGTCAGCAACTGTTTCCATGCCATCATGACTTGTACCTTGGTAAAGTCGACCGCGATACCTTCCTTAGAAATTATTTGTCTCAAAAGTTGTTGAAACCATGTTGATTTTATACTTAGAATTTTGTTGACCACAAAAATATTTTATGAGAATATTATATATTGATTTCAAATAGTATGATTAAAGATTCGTGTTTTGAACGAAAATTTGAAATAATTTTTTATTCAAATTTATAATTGAAGAAAATCTAAAATAAGATTTGATTCAGATTTATAATTGAAGAGAGTATAAAATAAGATTTGCTTCAGATTTATAAGTGAATAAAATCTACAATAAGATGTTATTTATATTTATAGTTGATGAAAATCTAAACTAAGATGTGATTCATATTTATAATTGAAGAAAATATTTGACATAGACGAAAAGAAGATATGGTAAAAGATTTGAAGTAAATTTGACAAAGATTTATCTACAGCAAGATATGAACATAATCAATCTGAAGAATTTACAAACGCAATTTGATTAAAATACGAACATAATCAATCTGAAGAATTTAAAAACTCAATCTAAACAAAATAGGAACATAATAAATATGAAGAATATACAAACTCAATCTGAATAAGATACAACATAGAATTAAACAAGGACTAAATTGAAGCTCAATTTTTAACTATAAATAGATACTCAAGGTTGAAGAAGAAGATCATTGAAAATCAAAAGAAAGTAGAAGAACCCAAGCTCAAATTCCAAATTCGTCTTTGAGTTCAAAGAGAGAAACACTTGTTCGAATAAAAATTATTTTCAGAGTGTTTTTTTCTTAGGGTGTGAGAGTTATTATTATTATTATTATTATTATTATTATTATTATTATTATTATTATTATTATTATTATTATTATTATCAGCTTTGTTAGAAGTAAACACCTAAAGTTTCAATATTTTGTATTCAACCTAATAGTGTTTAATTCCTTCTTCAATATGGGGTTGTCAGGTTGTTAGGTGAAGACTTTGCTTGTAGGGTCAAGGTGGTTAGTTCCTCAAAAGTCTTAGGTTGTCAAGTTGTTTGGGAAGACTGGCTTGGAGGGTCAGGTGCTTTGTAATTCAATATATTTGAATTACTGGATTAAAGCCTTCTGAATGAGGGGACTAAATGTAGCCAAGTTAGTGGTGAACCATGATAAATCTATGTGTCAAATTATTTATGCTCTCAATTCTTGTTGCCGCATAATTTGATTGCTTCTTATATAAGTAATTCATTAAAACCAACCTGTAACACCCTAAATTTGATGATAAATTATTTTATTAATTATATAGGAATTTAAATAATTAATTTGATGTTAAAGATATTTTAGAATATATGTTGATAAATTTTGTTAGTAATTTTTGTTATACGGATATTTTCTATGATGTGCTAGTTTGATACACATTATATTAAACGAAAGATATAAATAATAAATATTTTATATTATTATACTATATAAATTTTTAAAAGTAATAGTATTTTAGTGTAATATTTTGAAGAATAAGATTTTATGTCATTTTACGTGTATAAACGTGCACCCAATTAAAATAACATTCTTTTTGCGTTTAACTAATATTAAATGTGTACTTAATTATATTTATTTAATTTTAAATATATTTAATTTTAATTATTCATTTTAAAAATAATTATCTTGAGATAGTGGTACTATTGTGTTTTATTCTCTTTATTTTTATATAGTTGTTATGGCATCATGATTTTATATTTGTTTATTTCGAAATAGTAATTAATATAAAGTGCTGATTTTATATATTTATTTATTTTGTAATTTTAAATATTTTTTAACGTAGTAATTTAACGTAAGTATTTAGAAAAATAAGTGTAATTATAGTGATTAATTAGAATATGAGATTTTTGGTTATTAATGTATTTTAAAGGTATTTTATAAATTGTTAGTTTTGAAATATTAATAATGTTTTATTAATGAAATTGTGTTTTTTATTTTTAATAAAATAAAATAGTAATAGTAGTACCTAAAAGGAGTCTAATGGGCTTGACCCATGTGCGTAAATGATTTAAATTGTTAATAAAACAAAATAAAAGAACAAACAAGGAAGCTTACGGCCAGAAACACTAAAATCAAGAGGAAACCAACAATAATCGTATCGTTTGACACCGGCGATCCATAACTGTCCTAGAACAGTTTCTCTGTTTTCGTCCAAATTTCAGTATGTTGTTTTACTCATTTATCTATTCAATTAAATATAATTTTTCAGATTTTTAACAACCCGAATTTCTCCCTAAAATACCCGATTTCTCTGTTTACAGAAATTCTTATTTTGCATCGTTCTCCTTCACCGTAAGTCTGATTTTAGTGAAACCAACGCCAAAACGACCGTGTGAAAAGTGGCTATATTATCCACTGATTGGTTTTCTGATTTATGGTAATTTTCTTTGACCGAATTTCGAAATCAGTTTTTAGACTATTTTCTCATAATTTATTTTTGACGTTTACCCATAAATTGTCGAGTTAGATCGATTGAAGGACAAAAAGTCAAAGAACAAATATTGGTTGCTCATGGAATTGTACTCGTGTTTGAAAGCGTCGAAATAAGGTAAGGGGTGAGAGAGCGTTTGAATTCATGAGTATAATATATTGTGAGATGAACGGGAAAAACCGTATTTCCCAACGATTCATTCTGGGCTTGCTACGTACGGCAGTAGCCCTTTGAGAGATAAATTGATTAATATGAAATAGAAGAATTGTGAGATTAAAATGTGAAATAGAAATTTTTATAAGGTGTTGATTGATTTAATTTTCGATACTTGTGTGGTAGTTGATATTTGTTATTATTGTTGGATGTTAAATGAAATTATGTGTACATGTTTGCTTAGATAATTTTAGGTGATGATAAAGATGTATGATTAATAATTGTGATGTTATAAATTGTGATAAGTTTATGTGATGATGTTTGATTGATAATAGTGATGCTATAAATTTATGAGGAGTTTATGTGATGATGATGTATGATTAGTGATAGTGATGTTCTAAGCTGTGATGAGAATTGTGAATTAACTTCATAGTTGATGAAATAATAGTGATTTCAATTTGTGTTTGAGATGACGGTTTTAATGGAGTAGCATAAACCAATGAGGGGAGAAAATAAATATTGTGAATTGTGAAGTGAAGATTATTTTGTCATCATATAGGTAGGGCCTAACAAGCCTAGTGATTCTAGGGAAGTACAATTGAATGAGCCAGATCGTGGCGGTCTGCTGTCGAGCCTTAAGGCAAGATTGTTAGACCTTGGAGGTACTCCAGTGGGGAATTTCTAGGTGACTTGGAGGTAGCACTCCAAATGTCAGGAGCTACCATGCAACACACGTTTACCTCGACTGTCGCGTATATGTGTCTCGGGTTGAGTTGAGGGATTTATGAGGACAGGGCCAATTTGAATTGTCCGTCCACCGGGATGGTGGCATAGTATCATGGCCTCCTAACCAAGTACTTCAGAGTTAGAATGGTACCACATTGTGAAGTAGAGTCTAAGCTCATGCATAGCATTGCATTTCCTTGTGATTGTTTTGTTGTGATTGATGTGTTTCAAAGGTAATATTAATTAGATGATTTGATGCATATTATAATGAGATGATTATTTTACTTGAGTGACTTTGATGTTATAGTATGATACTATTTAATATAATATTTTGATATATCGTAAAGTGATTATGATACGGTTCTATTATGATTGTTTGTGTATTCTTCTTACTCATATTATACTATTAACATGATTTCAAAACTCACCTCTTTCGTTGTTTGTGTTTGACTGGTTGGGCCCTGCGTTTGCGAAATCGCAGTTATTACAGGTTAATGAGTCTTGAAGTTCAAGTTTGGGAGGAATCCCGCTCTGATAGGTGATACCGGGAATAAGGGTTTTAATTTGTATTTTACTTATTTAATTTGAATCGAATTTTTGTATGAAAACTTTAGAAGTACTAGTAAGTTTTTAGAATTAAATCAAGTAATTATACTTAAATCAAGCTTATCGAGATTGCACTATTTTAATTGATAAAATAAATTTAAAGTATTTTCATTTTTATTTTGAGAAACGTGATATCCTAAATTAGATATTAAATTTTTATTCTCTTTAACAAATTTTCTTTATCCGCTGCAAGTTTTCTTTAATAATTTAGTATATATTATTACAAATGTTATTTTGGGGTTTAGGGTGTCACACAACCAACCTTCATCAAGTTAAAAAAAAAGTTATCAACATTGACAAACACAATTCGACCCCTTCGTTCTTGTGTTTGCACCTTCAAAAGCTTCACTTCTTCCAACCACAATTCACATTTTCCTAGATTTTCATACAATTAATACTCCTTCAGTACCTGCAGAATTTGACCCAAATGTTCCTCATGTCTCCCCGGCTTATGGAATAGATCAAGATGTCATTGATAAAGATAATGAATGAGTATCATTTTAATAATATTAATCACTATGTAAAGAAAGAGAACATGATATTTTTCAGCGACTTAAAGTATGTGTAAAAACTCTTATTAACACCAATTTGTATATATTATAAGAAATTATATTAATAAGGTGGAGAGACACCTTGGATGAAAGTGTTATGTTTTAATAACAACAAATCTAATGAAATAAAAGATTAAGTTTTATGAATGATGATCTACTATCGATTACGCTTGATTTTTGTTTAAGGAACATGAATTTTCTAAGTGAACAAGCAAGAAGCCATTCATTTTACAAAGTGCATAAGTATCCTTTTAATAATGAAATAATCTTAAAAGGAATGTATCATATATCAATCATTCAACAAAATGATTATTACATCTTCAAGATAACTTCTTCATTAAGAAGATGATTAAATACAATAATTGATGATCACACTATGCTATAAATCAGAAGCAAGACCATTTGAAAATGAAGCAAAAATAAATAACATAGAACGGAAGAACATTCTGGACAGAAGTCTAGAAAACAAAGAACATTATCCATAGTTCTGACTTTTGAAGAACAAATTATCTTCTATGTTGAAGAAGAAGTTGCCCCTGGATTTCAGAATCATTATTTTTGTATTTCACAATCATGTGATTTGTACTTTTTAAGGAATATAAAGGATTCATCTCAACAAAGAATCAAGTCAATATACATAGTAGAAAAGTTATGAATTATGATGAATCAAACAAGAATAATCATTCCTTAGATTGACTGTCAAGAACGAAATACGTTCTTGAAACATAAGTTTCAACTGCATATCTAAGATACATGCACAAGTAATGAAATGCTCATGGAATACTGTAAATAATAAATAAATTAAAGGCAACATATCAACATTCTAGTAAAAAGAAGAATGTTCAATCAATAATATTCTTGATTCAAGAATGATCAATCTAGCATGTTAACATCAATCTCTAGAGTGTTAACATCAATTTCCATAATGTTAACATCAGTCTCCAGAATGTTAATATCATTCTCTAGCATGTTAATAATCGATCTCCACCATATTAACATCATTCTCCAGCATGTTAATAATCAATCTTCAACATGTGGACATCATTATCCAGCTTGTTAGCATGAATCAAAGACAATCTTGATATGACTATATTAAGTACATTTGCAAGATGTATGTGCATATAACAAAATATCATAAACCACAGTCAAGAACAAGAATGCATGTGCGTTTTAAAATGTATGTGCGTTTTAAAATCACTCATGGGGAAAACATGCAAACCACGCCCAGCTCCGTACACTTTTCCAATAATATCATTTGGATAAGCTCTAATCTTTGATGAAACACCTTCAGTGGAAAAAAAGTTCTTGATCTTGGGACAAGTTCTTTGATATCCTCTCTTATTAGAGAAATAAAAGTCTAATTAACTTTGTACATTTAAAAGCCTATTGAAAATAACACAATCTATATTATAATTGAAGTATCTTCAAAACAAAAACTAAGTTGGCACTACAAACCTTCATGAAATATTCCAAAAAGTTCATGCATTTACTTTAAATTAATTGCTCAAAAAATATGCGTAGTTCTCACAAATACTCCAACAGATAGCATGTAAATTTAACATCTTGTTTGAAGGCTCAACACTCATCCAATTAGTACCAAATTTCATATTTCATTTCTTCAACATGTTAATAATCATATATAGTGCTCATAATAGTTTTAATTGGGTGAAACTCGAATACTTGAAAGAAGAAATTTGTAACACTTTATAGCAAAACAATAAAAAACATACAATCCTCTTATATTATCATATATATCTAGTTCATGCAACTTACATTATCTTTCTGTATTTTCATTTATGGAAAACCATAGAGAACTTTTCTCAAATATTATACATGGAATCTCAAAACTAAAAAAATTAGTGAGAATGCTCATCTTAAAATACATGTGTTACAAGTAACAAGTATATATAGATAGGTAACCAGATAAATTCCATCATACCAACAAGTAGCAAATACTTTATAAACAATAACAATGTTATCTTTTTTACTTACTGTGATAGCTTTTCCTTCCTCATTCACCTAGTTTTTATGATTTTTAAGCCAAGTTGACAATATAACCTCAACACGACATATAAGTCTATTCAATTGTAACTCCTAACATATTAGTAAAATATAAATCAATATCTAACTTTCATATAAAAACACTTTGATATATTACAAAAGTAAAAATAAAAGTTATTGATTCAACTTACCATATGAAGATCCCTTCTTTCATTGCTCAAACTACCCTCAACATGCGAAACTTTAAACATATTTCGTTTTTTCTTATTTTGCTCAGTTTCTACAATTTTCAAATGTTAGTCATTACACACATTTAATATAAAATGTCAATGTAATTTACTCACTTTGTAAAAATAATGCAACATATAATTGTACCCTCATTTTGTGTTTTTTTATTAGTAATTAACGAAAGCATTGCAATCATTTTTAGGCCCAAGAGGATCAATAGCAAGTAGGTCTTCCTTTTTTGTTGTTGTTAGGATAGAGGTATTTACATTGTAACTTATATTTTTAGGCCTTCCATCTTTCTCCTAGGATTGTCCATGTTCATTTAATACCAACAATATAATCATACATAAACAATCCTTGCAAGATTATAAAAACATATCAATCTTCAATGATAAGAAATAGAATAAAAGAAATGTTCTACTAAGTTTAGATAATAACTTGGATGAAGTTCCATGTTATTTTACAATTATTTTCTAACATTTCATCCCATCTTTCAACATATATAGGACAAAATGCTAAATTTTAGCAAGTTCATCAAAAAATCTCACAAGTAAATTTGAACCATTAAGATTGTCTTTTCCATTAGCACTTATTTCGACCATAACCGTTTTTGTTTTATCCAAATGCCAAATTTGATTCACTACCATTTTTCAAATAAAATTTCTCTGGTAGAAGTATCAAATTATGGAAATAATAATACAATCTCAAGTAAGATAATATAATAACATATGTACAACCACCCCAAAATAAGACAACAAATTTATTAATTTGAGATTTTTTTACCTTTAACTATGATAAGTAATGGGTCATCTTTTTTATGTCATTCAGTTTCATTTGGCATTGGTGAAGGTTCAACTACATCATACTCAAATGGGATATCTGCCAAGTTGGCATTAGTAAATTGATCCTCAAGATGATTGTTGTTGGGCTAATCTTGGAAAGTTTCATCATCATTTGAATTTTCTTATCTATGTAAGATTTCTAACATTTCTTGTTCGAAACACCTGCGCCTTTCCCCTATATCAAATGAAATACCTACAAGATTTTTTGACAAAGAGATAAAACATATATCTAGTTAACTTATTTTTCTGATCTAAATGAGAAATATTATATCATCAATCAATAATATGTTGGCACCTATATCCAATCAAATAATTCTAAAATCTCTAATATAATAAAGCCTAATATAATAGATTGCTTACGTTTACTCAAATAAAATATAAAAGAATTGCACGCTTAATTGTGAATTGAAGGAATGAAACTGAAGTAGCAATGTCAATTTACAAGAAAGGGGGGTTTGAATTTTAAATGCACCTTTTTTTTATAATTTACTGCTAAAAAATTAAGAAAATAACTCAAGATTGATCTTAGTTGTGAAAACAGAAAATGGAGAACGCTCTTGGTTTTAACCAGAAAACGGAGAATGTTCTTGGTTAATTAAAATCATTAATTCAATTTATATATTTAACTTGATAATCAATCAGACTAAAAGTAAATACAAAAGGGAAGATATACCACACAAGGATATATCCTGATTCACCCAACTCGGGCTACGTTCAGTCCTCACAACTGTGAGATTTTCCACTAAGTGTTCAAAATAAAGAACCTATTTGGTTTTACAACACCTAGCTCAGATCAACCTTTGTCTCTTACAAAGTTAAAACTTGTCCACCCAGAAAGGAGTTCAATCAAATCACCTATCAATCTTTAGATAGGATTTTACAATTCACCTTTTAATCATAAAAGGATTTCCTACAAGCCTACTCAAAATTATACTTCACACTATCACCTTGAGTTTGCAATAATATGATTTAAAGTATTTTGTCAAAATCTGAGAAGGCTAAAAACTTATTTGAGTTCTAACTCTTTGATATAGAAATATATGAGAATGATTCTAGGAATCGAATGGGAAAAATCAGAATTAATTCAATGTATGTCAGTGAGAGAAATTCAAGTATAATTGAAAATGCGTAATGAATTGCTTAGTACTTGAAGCTCTAATATTTCCTTGAATTTGGCCTTCCTTTGATAGACGTTTTAGAGCATTTAATAATGGTCAGATGAGATGTTGGTAGTGCATTGTCAGTTTTGACCAAAGACCAATTTATATGAATAAAAATATTCAAGTTTTTGAACACTTTTGAGTTCTATTTGACTGGTCTGGATTTCTTTATTCTTGGACAACTATGGTCTTGTTTAACGATCCTTTTATCTTTAGATATATGATTGATGAGATCAGTTCAATATAGTATTTTGATTCGCACTAAACAAGCTGAAGAACGATGATATAAGGCGGGAGAATGATGTAACAAACCTAGAGAATGATGGTTAATAAGCTGGAGAATATTCGTATCATTCTAGACGGATTTCATCATACTTGGAGAATGATATTGATCATTCTGGAGATAGTTGTTAATCATTCTGGAGAAAGATGTTTGCTGTTGAATATCAAGTGTAACAGGATGGATAATGTTTATCAATTTGAAGATTGATGTTATATTGCTGGAGAATGATCATTTGACACTTTTGCTTTGAGTTGTGCCTTTGATCCATTTGAAATCAAGTGTAACAGGATGGAGAATGTTTATCATACGAACTGGAAGTCCATTCACGATTTGCAAGAGCTTTCCTTGCATTAAAATATGATTTGATCTCGCTATTTCTTAGTTTTTTGTGGACCTGGGCCAAAGAGCCTCATGGCCTCCTTTTTTGTTTTCATTTTTTTCACAACTGGACATAAATTTGAATCATCGTTTACACATGGAAGTGATGGAACCCTAAATCAAAGAAGTGTCGTCTATTTCCTCCTATGTTCATTTGGTTCTGATTCAGACAGAAATCAAAATCGTCGTTTACACATGGAAGCGTTGTAAAATCCTATTTTTCGCGTAGTGTGACCACAGTCACGGTAGATTCTCATTCTCTTCACCATTGATTTGCATTCAGGCCACCATCACTGTTGATTTTCTGACCTCTGTTACTTTATTGTTGTCATTTGGGGGTTATTGGTGTTCAAGTCATTTACTCATCAAGGTTTGTGGTTACCTTGTTTAATCGCATACGTTGTTTTTCATAATTTTCACATAGCATACTCAAGACATATTATTCTCAATAAAATTCATAACATGTAGCAACACGTATTATCACTCAAGAATGCATCATCACATCAATATTAATCATCATATATTTACACATCAATCATACATAAATCACACATAGAACGTTCCTATGTGCAAACTAAAAATTTGGAAGGAGCTCTTACCTTAATTACAGTTTTTTCAACCGTTATCACTACCACAATCAAACACAACGAAAAATCTTACTCGTGCCAACACTTTCAATCAAATAGTGTTTGACTTAGTCAAATTAATCCCTGAAAATCTAACTACCTTACAAACCATTTCTTACTCCTAACTCCCTTAGAGTATATTTCACTAAAAGAGTTTACAACGAGTATGGACTAATAGTATTATTATCCACAACACGTTTTCAATATATAAAACATATTTTTAGAAATTAACATCCTTTAATTTTTAAGTGAACTCACTAACAATTATTCGAAACGTTTTTCACACAGCCACAAGTTTTTCTCAAATTTGCCATAACTCAATTTTTTCTCAAATAACTACAAGTTTGATCCACTATATTTTTTTTAAAGACTAAAAGTTCAATCAAAGTATTTACCTCATAACAACATAATTACACAAAACGAATATCAATGAATAATTTTTTTTAGTTTCAAAGTTCTAACTCTTTGAAATATTTTCATCCTTTTCAAAATATATATTTTTCAACAAAATTTATATTTTAATTCATGAAACTTTGAATCTGTCAAAAAAGAATTTCTAACTCTAAACTTTAACCTTTACTTAATAAACTTGAAAATTTAATTAAAAACATATAAACTTTTTTAAAAATTGAAAGTATACATATACAAGCTCGTAAGCACAATTCACTAATTTTCCTTAAACGCAAGTTCAAAGATTTGATAACCACGTGTATACATTCTTACTCATCAATCATAACAATTATTTTCGGAAAGACATAAACTAAGAAAAATTATTTTTCTTTAATCACCACATCAACATTAATATATCAAAGTTCTTTCTACCACTAACTCAGTGCCAACGGTCTCGATTCCTTTTCGAGACTCAATGAGCTAACTACATAAATATTTATAACAATTTGTTCACAAATAAAATTTATCCAACCACAACAAAATTTCCAAATTATATCTTTTTCACACACCAAACTTTTAAAACCAAATGATCTACATTATTTAGTTAAAACTAAATAAAACGAATATTTTCCAAACCACATACACACATTCGACTATTAGAGCACCAAAAATTTGAGTTAATAAATTACTCTAAACTTTTTCTATTAAAATTTAGTCCAAAAGTAATTAAAAGAGTAACATTTTTAACTCTAAACATTTTAATTTCAATATAAATTTTTGCTCAAACTCTTTAACTTAGTTAAAATTTTACTTTTTCACAACTTTAACAACTCTAAATTTTTCTGTAAAATTTCAACTTCAGTTCAAACTCATTTATTTCAAAATAACTCATTACATAATTCAAACACATCAAAAATCAATTTCCCCCTTTTTTTTAACCGTTACTAACAACAAGGACTAGTTTTTTTTATATAAAAAAATACCAATAACAACAACACAAGCACTAAATAGAAGAACACATGACCCCTTTTTTTTTAATTTAACAAAAATCATGGAGATCACTTGATTTTCTCAAGAAAATGAGAAGGAAAATGGAACTCACCAATTTAAGAATGCCACTAGTATCACAAGACCAAGCTCTAACTTTCTCCTCTTGGTTACTTCTCACAATCGCTTTTTTTTTTTTTTTTTGAAAACAAGAAAGGAGAATAGAAGCGGGGGAAGTTGAATGAGGAAATGAAGGAAGTGGATCGCTGCTTCCTTTATACAAAGATGGGTTCACTTTTTTTTTCTTTCCCTAACTTACAAAAATATTACTATTATTATTATTATTAAAATATTCACGTATTTTATTAAAATCGTTATTACAATATTTAAACATTTTTATACACATCACATTACTTACTTCTCAATTTAATTTAATAAAAGTATATATTTTTGTCGTAACTCAATTAACAGATGAACTTATCAACAACAAATGACATTTTAAAATCGAGTTTCAAAATATCAATTGTAGGTAATAAATTATCTGTAACTTAATTAAATTACTCTCTAATAAATAATTACTCTCTATCAATTGTCCACTATTCTGTAAATCTTGAAGTTTTTTCTAACAATTGTAAGTGTGAACCAAATTAAATTTAATAAAAAATTTGAAAAACGGAAATTATTAATAATAATAATAATAATTATATTAATGATCATAAAATCAATTATCATTCTCAATGATATGTTGTTTAGTGCTCATCAAGATCACAAAATCCGAGTTTGGAGAATCGAAAAAAAAACAAAAAATGGTACTACTAATGATCAAGATCCTCAAAGCCTATTCAAATGCATAGCAACATTTCCAACTTTCAACGACCGATTTTCGAAGATATTCTCGTCTAACAAAAAATACTAATTTTGATGTGACTACCAATGCAAATACACAAACACTAAAAACTCTATCCACGTAAGCCTTCATCACAGTTTGCGGGAAAAGCGATGGGAAAACTAATGTGTACACATGTTTCATTGTGGATTAGCTTACAAAAGAGATGACACAAATCGAATGAAACAACATCTTGCGAGCAGTGGTGGATTTTGCAAAAAATATCAGGCGATTCAGAGAGCGACAAGTATTAACTAAAGTATTATAATTGAAATTCATAAAAGTAAAATAGTTCTTTTTAGAGTTTCACACAATTCATATATAGTCAACAAGTTGAAAAAAATTAGAATTTTAATTCTCACAAGTTTTACAATTTTCACAAGTTACACAATTCACATAATTTTTTAGAACATCATACAATTCAATCAAATAAAATATATCCACTTTAAGATTTTCATATTTGTCGAAAATTTTCTTCTTGAAAAATGCATCAATTTTCTTATGTTTAAACATCGTGTCACTCTTAAAAAAATACACAAATTAATTAAAACAATTCACAATTAACAAATAGTATCACACTATATCATATATCAACGATTAATATTTAAAAGTTTGTTAATAGGTAGTAGTTGAATTGCTAACTAGATGTTAGAGTTTCTCTTAGTTTATCATTCGATATTATGTAGTTTATCTATATATAAAGCTTGTTGTAATAATTTTATTATATTTTATATCTTTAATTGCATAATTTCTAATATGATTAAAGATTTGGGTTGTGATTTAAGAATCATTGAATCATCTCTTTATATTGAGGTAAAGATAAAAAGATTATTATTGACAAGAACTATGGACATTTGTTTTTTATTGTATTTATAGAGAAAAATTATTTAAATAGAAAAGAAAAAGACTAAGAATCTGGAAAATATAATCAAGATGAATATATCTACTTGTCACTACGACTGAGAGTGAGAGTACAAGTGAAGAGAGAGAAAGAAAATTGAGCAAAAAAATTAGAATAGAGGAACATAGGTGGAGAGGAGGTAGACGAATGGCTTTCCCAAAACCATAAACATTTAAAGATAGGCTTAATTGTAGTTTTAGGCCCCCTATTTTAGCTGAATCGTGAAAGTAGTCCCCCCGTTTTGTTTCTCTCCAATTTTGGTCTCCAAACATAATTTTTGATCCAAAATTTGATAAAATTTCATTCTCTTTTGCATTTATTTAAGCCACACCATGCCTCAAGATCTCATTTGCAACAATTGTACCTGAAATCTATGATCATAAATGATGTAGTACGACTTTAGAAAAATGAAATTTTATCAAGTTTTGGACCAAAATTTTGTTTGGGGATCATAAATGACATTTTACTAATTTATCACTATTATTTTTCTCTATCGACTACTAAGAAGACTCGGTGGAGGGAAGTTACGTAATTAACGCACCAACTTGTAACATAACGCAAGCATTTAATTAATTAAAATAAATAATTAATTTTCATATGCTTAAAAAATCAATACACCACATAACCAAGTCGAGCCGAGCCGAGCCGGACAGACAGCGGCGGCGCGCGCGCGCGTGTGTGGTGATCCATTTGCTTGCGTTCTTTCTCATTCACAAAATTGGGGTACCCCTTGGGGCCCATCCCAAGTGCAATACCTCCACCTTATAAATGCTATTAATGAGTGTATTCCCTCCTATGTGGGACTTCTCATTTTTTCAATTCACAACATTAGTGCTTCATTAAATGTCATCGCCAATTCCATTTAATTTCCATCATTTCCAACAATCCCCCACTTGAATTTTAAAATTAGATTCTTGAGTAGCGCCAAACGCTTCTATAAGATTATGCATAAAAAAAGGTGTCTCTTGACTTGAACATTTGTGTAGCAAGTAAGATTCAGATTCAACAAGAGTGACTCGTAGTCTTGAACTCTATCTTTGACATCAAACCCACACATAACCTTTTCTTTGGGTGTAATCTCAAAAGCCCGTGCGTTTAGGGCCATGCATGTGTATCCTAGTGTAGTGAACGCTCTAGGAATTTTGCCTTAAAATTCCATAGAAAACGGCCCCCACTTCCTCATTCACATAGGTTAGTCTATCAAGAGTACTCCTATAGCTAGGTACTCCACTCCTCATAGAGTATATATCTCATTAAGAGTTTCTATTATCTCATCCTTTCATCGCTTCAGGACTCATGCTTTCCTCATATATTATGTAGCATGTTCATCTCATATCACTATGACTTGTTATTATCCATTGAACCTAATTCTTGGGATCTCCAGTCTTTTAGGTCGGGTTACCATCATAGGTGACTCATCAATCTATAGGTAATAGTCCCATCCTTTTGGATGTTTTTAGGACTTTCTCTCTAGCTAATCCTTTCATCAAAGGATCAACTAAATTCTCATCAGTGCGTACATGATCCACTATAACAGCTCCTTTAGAAAGTAACTATCTAATTGTGCTTACGACGAATTTGTCTTCTTTTATCGTTGTAATAACGATTCTCAATTTTTGCAATAGCCGCGGTACTATTGCAGTGGATCAACACAGCTGGAAATGGTTTTTCCCACAGAGGGATCTCGCTAGCAAGCATCTCAACCAGCATGCTTCTTCACTAGTAGTAGCTAGTACTATCATTTCAGATTCCATAGTGGACTGAGCCAATATAGTTTGTTTCTTTGATTTCCATGACACAGCACCACCGGCTATGTTGAAGACATAGCCACTGGTTGCTTTGGAGTCATCTGATAGGGTGTTCCAATCAACATCGTTGTATCCTTCAAGGACGGCAAGAAATCTTTGATAGTGTAATCCGAGACTCATGGTCCTTTTAAGATATCTCATGACTCTTTCAATAGCGTGTCAATGCTACATACTAGGTCTGCTAGTAAACCTGCACAGTAATCCTACGACATAGGCTATGCCGGGTCTAGTGCAATCAGTGGCATACCTGAGGCTGCTAATGATGCTTGCATATTCAGTTTGTCTAACACCTTCACCAAAGTTCTTGAATAGTTTCACACTTGGATCATATGGTGTGCAGGCAGGTTTATAGTCAAAGTAATTATATTTCTTTAGGATCTTTTCAATGTAGTGCGGAAGGTCAAAGTAATTAAATTTACAAAACATAAGACTGCGGAAGGTCCCTAATAATCAATTTTAAAGAATGTCAAGTAATATCAATTATTGATTATATGGAGAAGTGCATCAAAACAGTTTGAATTCAGGATATTGATTTTCATGCAGCTATGTCAAAACAATTTGTCATGCAAAGCTATCTAACACATAATCTTTATCATGCATTCAATCAATATCAAGAACACAATAATTGCAGAAATCTAAAAGAGATAAGGGAAAGAAAAGTGTACGCAGATATTTATACTGGTTCAGCCGCTTCGTGACGGCCTACATCCAGTCCTAAGATAAAACCCGATCTTAGCCTTTTCACTAGAATGTCTTAGAATCAGTTTACAGATGTTCCAGCTCCTCGCCTATCAATCTTAAACTATTCTTTTATATTCTAGTCTTCTCTCCCTGAATCCCAGAGTTTATCTCCCACAAACTCTTCCAAGATTTCAGTCAAGTGTCCTTTTGATGAGATCCCTCAATCACAAAAGATCACTACCAGTTGTAACTGGATTTTCTCAAAGTAATTTGGTTACAGAATTTGAATTACAGAAATTGCAAATGATCAAATATACAACGTTCTTGATCTTCATTCTTCTCAAAGCTATCTTTCTCAATTGTTGTCTTTTTCAATCCTTGTTGATCACCAATGTAAATTTTTTAAGGCTGAAAAAGATATTCAAAGTAATATCAGTTGAGAAAAGATTGTAATATTTTCAGTTGTTATCACTGTGGTATGAGTATGGTTGTTATGATTGATATATGAGAAGAAATGAGTAAATGTAGTTTATATAGTTTCAGGAAAAACAACGTGTCAATCGATTAGGCCAATCGATTTCTTAACGTTGTAAAGCAGGCTAATCGATTTGTCCAATCGATTTCGCGAATCTTGTTTTTCTTTAATCTTGAAACTGCACATACTAATCGATTTACCTAATCGATTAGTTTACCTGAGTTCTTCAGACTTGGATTTGAGGCTAACAAGCTCTCTAACTTGCACAATTTATTTTCTGATAGATGTACCAATCGATTTGCCTAATCGATTGATATCAGGCTTTATTGTGCAAATCGATTGTGCCAATCGATTGCTTACTTCCAGACTGCATAAATCCATTCAACCCTGTTACAGAATCGATTTGACCAATCGATTTGCCTGTGAATCTTCAAGCTTTTGTTGATTTCTTAAGTTCCAAGCAATTGTCTCAAGTTTTTAGGGTTGAGTTGTTGATCCTGAAATTTTTCTCAGTTTACAAATGTTAGATTTATTTAATGATGTCTATTTGTCAATAATATCAAAAATAGGCAAATATCCAACAATCTCCCCCTTTTTGATTTAAGTGACAAACATGCAATTTTAACTTGAGAAATATTTCAAGGAAACATAATAAACTATTTTAATTACAACAGTCTAGTTAAGCTCCCCCTAACTCTGAGTGACCACGATGTATCAGAGCGATTGCAAAGTGATTAGTTAGGGTGAATATATTATCATTGTCATGCTTAACAAGTATCAGAACATTAAAAAAGTATCAGCATATAATATAAGGGTTAGTTCAAAAAACAAATACATGTTTTAAATTGTTCTCCCCCTTTGTCAATTGAGTCAAAAAGGAGTAACAAAATAAAACTCAGAACTGAGCTCCCCCAGAGTTGCTAGCTAAAACTGAAAAAGTAACACATTAGCAACAGGAGCAGTTTGAAAAACAAAAATGTAAAACAAATACGAAAGTAAACAGAATTATGGCACGTATTGTAAATGAAATGCAACACACTTTATAATCAAAAGTTATGCGAAAAAATATTCATTCATTCAGGCAAAATTACAAAGAAAGTACAAAGATACAGAAAGACCAAAAGAATCTAAAATCCTAAACATCTAAGGTTGGTTGGTCCTCATTATCATCTGGGGAAGAGGCTGAGACCGCTGTATTACCCTCAGCAGGTGTCTCCTCAACATGAGTTGCAGCAACCTCGGCGTGTGTCGGAGTTTGTTTTTCTGTTGCCTATCTTCCAATCTCGGCAACATCACTGAAAGACAACTTAATGCCTAGATGTTCCTGGATTGCTGCCACATCCTGTGCAATCAAAGTCAGATCAGCCTGAAGCTTCTGCAGAGTATTCTCCATTTTGGTGTTGTGAGCAGCCTGCGCTTCCATTAACCCAAGCAGTTTGGTAATAACGTCAGAGCTTGCTGGAACAGATTCAGCAGCTGGTGGTCCAGCACTTTGCTGGGTTTGTTCAGCACTAGCCTGAGGACGCATCCAAACCCCATTGACCTTGCGCAACATCACTGGAAGACAACTTAATGCCTAGATGTTCCTGGATTGCTGCCACATCCTGTGCAATCAAAGTCAGATCAGCCTGAAGCTTCTACAGAGTATTCTCCATTTTGGTGTTGAGAGCAGCCTGCGCTTCCATTAACCCGAGCAATTTGGTAATAACGTCAGAGCTTGCTGGAACAGATTCAGCAGTTGGTGGTCCAGCACTTTGCTGGGTTTGTTCAGCACTAGCCTAAGGACGCATCCAAACCCCATTGACCTTGCGCAGCTGCATCTGATTCACAATGGATTCTCCAAAAGACAGGATAGTCTTGGTCGACTCTTCACTTTTAAAAGAAATCTTGAAGTGCTCTAGGATTTTAGTGATTAGCTGGGGGTAAGGAAGTACAAGCTTCCCTTGTGCAGCTTCTAACATATGCCTTAGGACTCTCCAAGCCCAGCTCATCTTGAGCTCTTTGCACAATCCCCACAGCAGCACGATGTCCAAGCGTTGGACGACCGCATGGTTTCCGGATCTGGGAACAAGCATCCGGGTCAAAGCGTACATCAGCATTCTTTGCTGAACCTTCATTTGGCCTATAGGAAGTGCCACTGACTCGGCAAAACCCTCAACCATCAGGTCCTGCACCGCTGTATGACGATCCAAAGATGTTTCCCAGCCTTCATCAGTAGCGTCGACTTCGGAGCATCCATCCACAGAGTTTCCATGATAAGGCAGTCCCGAGAGGCTCGAGAACTCCTCAAAGGTCATGGAAATCTTCTTTCCTTTGACCGTAGCTTTAAATCCCACTTAACTCATTTTGGAGGATGAGTAGAAGGCCCTAACCAAGTTAGGATACGAATCCAGCGAGCACGAGAGGAAGGCTTCTAAACCGTGAAACCGTAGATGATCTTGGAAGGTGAATCCGTCTTCATCGAAATAGGCGAAGTCCATGTAGCGTGCTTCATGTATCTTCCGTTTGAGAAAAGCAGGAAGCAAATCAGACACTTCTACAGGCTTAGTTTTTGCAGGAGCCTTCTTGGGAGGAGGAGAAGAAGTGATGTTCTTCTTCTTCTTCTTACTAGCAATCTCCTTCATTGCATCAGCAAGAAGCTTTTCCGTAGGCGGCTCTTTTCGCTTGTTGTTATTCTTTCCTTGATCAGTAGCAATACCTTTTCCTTTATCTTTGGCTAGAATCTTATGAGTAGGGATTGGTACTCTTTTTGTCAAGGTAGGAGGAAGTGATGGAGTTCTACCACTTGATGATGATGATGATGGAGATGGAGTTCTGGGTTGAGTTTGCTTCACTCTTGCCATTTTAGTGTATAAAGAGATGGTAATGATTAGGATTGAGAGAAGTGATGAACAGTGATTGAAACACAAAGAGAAAGAATGAATTTCTGAGGCAAAATCGATTGAGAGTAGGTTAACTGTGACTGAAATCGATTGAACATTGTTGTTTATATACTTTCTGAAGTGCAAATCGATTGGGTCAATCGATTTATCGTACCGTTGTTGGGGAAGTGAAAGAGGTGAAAGGTAATAAGTACTATAACGGCTAGTAAAAAAATTCCAACGGTAATATTGCTAATCGATTGCCCTAATCGATTAGTAGTTACCAAATTGATTTCCCAAATCGATTTCGAGCCAGTCCAGTAATCATCAAGTAACAGTTCAGAACAACAATCCATATCAGCATCGATTTCCCAAATCGATTGTCAATTGAAAATCTCACATCAGATGTAACAGTCGATTCCCCAAATCGATTGATACATTGTAAATCGATTTCCCAAATCGATTTTGAGAATATTCATTTCTCTGTCATATCAATCCAGAGTGTAACTTGTATCAGCATCGATTATCCAAATCGATTCCTTTCACTTGAATTCTCATACATAATAGGCTAAATCGATTTCCCTAATCGATTTCAAGTGTTCAAACTGAGACAAATAGATATATTATGGGTCAAATCGATTTGGCACATAATTCAGATCTCACTTGGATCTATTATTCCCAGTTTCATCCTGATGTAATGGAAGCTTTCCTTTGGCAAGGCTTTGGTGAATATGTCAGCTAACTGCTCAGTTGTGTTGACATATTCCAGCTTAATATTCCCACTTTGAAACTGATCTCGAATAAAGTGATGCCGAATTTCAATGTGCTTGGTTCTGGAGTGCATTACTGGATTCTTAGTGATACATATAGCACTTATGTTATCACACATGATAGGCACGGTTCCTAAGTTCACACCAAAGTCCAATAAGTGTTGTTTCATCCAAAGAATCTGAGCACAACAGCTCCCGGCTGCTATATATTCCGCTTCGGCAGTAGAAAGTGCAATACTCGTTTGCTTCTTGCTAAACCATGATACAAGAGAGTTTCCAAGTAGGTGACAAGTGCCTGAAGTACTCTTCCTATCCAACTTACATCCAGCAAAATCTGAGTCTGAAAAACCAACCAATGAACATGTAGATCCTCTGGGGTAACATAAGTCGAGATTCCTAGTTCCTATAAGATACCGGAAAATCCTCTTAACTGCGCTAAGATGAGATTCCTTAGGATTTGACTGAAACCTGGCACACAAGCAAACACTGAACATAATGTCAGGCCTTCTTGCAGTAAGGTACAGTAGAATCCTATCATGCTCCTATACTTGGAAATATCTACTGGTTTTCCCATCTCATCCCTATCTAGGTTACTAGCTGAACTCATAGGTGTATCAATGGATTTGTATTTATCAAAACAAAACTTCTTTATTAAATCATTGCAATATTTTGTTTGGCTAATGAAGATTCCAAGCTTGCTTTGATTAATTTGAAATCCCAGAAAATAGGAGAGTTCTCCCATCATAGACATTTCAAATTTACCTTTCATTAAATTTTCAAAGTCTTTGCAAAGCTTGTTATTGGTTGATCCAAATATTATGTCATCAACATAAATTTGGACCAGCAATATATCATTTTCATTAGTTTTTATAAAAAGAGTTTTATCAACATTGCCTCTTACAAAGTTTTGTTGAATGAGGAAAGTGCTAAGTTTCTCATACCAAGCTCTAGGAGCTTGTTTCAATCCATAGAGAGCCTTTGTTAGCTTGTACACATGATTAGGAAAATCAGGATTTTCAAAACCAGGGGTTTGGCTAACAAACACTTCTTCTTGGATGTCACCATTGAGAAAGGCGCTTTTCACATCCATTTGATAAAGTTTGAAGTCCATGATACACGCAAAGGCCAACAGGATTCTAATGGCTTCTAACCTAGCTACAGGGGCATAAGTTTCATCAAAATCTATCCCTTCTTCCTGATTGTAACCCTTGGCCACTAACCTAGCTTTGTTTCTAGTGATCACACCATTCTCATCCAGTTTGTTTCTAAACACCCATCTTGTTCCTATGATGTGTTTATCTTCTGGTTTAGGTACTATAATCCACACTTGGTTTCTCTCAAATTGGTTCAACTCCTCTTGCATAGCAAGTATCCACTCACTATCTAGTAAGGCTTCCTTAATGTTCTTAGGTTCAATCTGAGATATTAAGGCTGTAAGGTTACAGAAATGACTAAGGTTTCTCCTAGTTGCCACTCCTCTAGAGATGTCCCCTATGATGTTATCTATGGGATGGTTTCTATTTAACTTCCACTCCTTAGGTAACTCATCTACTGTAACAGGTTCAACACAGTCACTATTGGATTGGGTTGCAACTACCTCTGGTTCTAATGATTTAGATTCTACATTATCATCCAAAGATGCATCAACTATAGAAGGAGTTTTGTTTATGTTTTCTTTAAAAAATTCATCAAACTTTACATGAACTGACTCTTCTATAGTCTTTGTTATTTTATTGTAGATTCTGTAGGCTTTGCTAGTTTGGGAATAACCTAGAAAGATACCCTCATCTGCCTTAGGATCAAACTTACCCAGGTGTTCCTTACCATTGTTCAAAACAAAGCACTTACACCCAAAAACTCTAAAGTAAGAAATATTTGGCTTTCTACCCTTATATAACTCGTATGGAGTTTTCCTAAGGATTGGTCTAATCAAGACCCTATTGACAACATGTGTGGCAGTACTAACTACATCAGCCCAGAAAAATTTAGGTACCTTGGAGTCCTTAAGCATGGTCCTAGCTAATTCCTCCAAAGACCTATTTTTCCTTTCAACTACACCATTTTGCTGTGGTGTCCTAGGGGCTGAGTACATGTGATGAATACCATTCTGTTCACAATATGTATCAAAAGCATCATTTTGGAACTCTCCTCCATGATCGCTTTTGATAGACATAATTTTCTGACTTGTTTCATTTTGTACCAAATTTGCAAACTTTTTAAAAACAGAAAAAGCTTCACTTTTATGAGTCAGAAAGAATGTCCATGTGAATCTAGAATAATCATCGATTAGTACAAAACCATACAAATTGCCACCAAAACTTCTCACCTGAGAAGGACCAAAGAGATCCATATGAAGCAGCTGCAAAACCCTATCGGTTTTGACTAAGTCTACTGGGGGAAAAGAGGTTTTGACAAGTTTACTTTGTTCACAAGCATCACATAGCCTATCCTTAGTAAACTTCTTGTCAAGGAGTCCTATGACTAGTTGTTTGCTAACAAGTCTATTCAAATGACCAATTTGAATGTGTGCAATACGTTTATGCCATAACCATGTTTCATCAGCATTTGATAATAAGCAACAAACAGAATCAGTAGGTACAGCAGTTAAATCCAGCATATAGATATTGTTAACTCTATCACCTACCAATTTCATGCTTTTATCAGTTTTGTTTTCAATTGTGCAAGAGAGTGGTGAAAAGCTTACTTGAAAACCATTGTCACACAGCTGACTGATACTTAGAAGGTTGTGTTTCAGCCCTTCTACGTATAAGACGTTTTTAATTATAGCAGTCGATTCACTGCCAATGTTACCTTCACCGCATATCTTGCCCTTGTTATTATCGCCATACTTTACAAATCCACCGTCTTTCAGATTTAGGGACATAAACATTGACTTATCCCCTGTCATATGCTTTGAGCATCCATTGTCAAGGTACCATTGATGTTTCGTGGATCTCAAGCATACCTGCAATAAATTTAGAATTTCAATTTAGGTCCCCAACTTAAATTGGGTCCTGGGGGGTGAGTTTCAACATCTTGTGTCTTAATCTTCCAAATTTGTTTATATCCTCTGTTAGCAAGTCTCTTGTATTTGCAATTGTAGACATAGTGTCCTTTTCTACAACAAAAATGACAAGTAACAGAAGAGGATACATACTGTTTTGGTTTGACAAAGATATTTTGCATGTGACTAGACTTAACAAATTTCTGGTGATGATGAACATTACCATATCCTATTCCATGCTTAGTTCTGTTCTTATTAACATGCATATTTTTGTTAAAGCCAAGTCCAGATTTTATATTGACATTTCTCTGGTTGCTAAGGATGTCATTCAGTTTATCCATGCTACTAGAGAATTTTAATAAATCAGACTTCAATAAAGCAATAGAATTTTCAAGATAATTGCATTTTCATGTGAGTCTATTTTAATTGTTCACATAAGTCTTCAATTTTTCTATAATCAGCTTTCATTTGATCATGCAATATGCACTGTTGTTCAAGCATTTTCTTTGTGCTTACTAACTGCTTAACAGATTTAACATACTTAACATGCAGTTCATTAAACGCATCTTGCAGTTCATCAAAGGAAGGATTATATTGTGAACTTACCTCACTTTCTTATTCAGAATCAGTGTTAGCCATGAGACATAGATTTGCTTCTTCAGTTTCTGAAGATGTGGAGGATTCTTCATTGTCATTCCATGCCATGTAGGCTTTTCTGTTTTTCTGAGCTGGTTCTTTGCCTTTAGTTTTGGAATTTTTGTTTCTGTTCTGCAGCTTGTAACAATCAGCCTTTATATGACCAGTTTTTCCACATTCATAGCATGTGATTGTCTTACTGTCATTGTTCTTTGAGTTTGATTGTTTTCTGAATTTGCTGTCTTTCTTTTTCAAAAATTTCTTAAACTTCTTGACAAGTAGCCCCAGTTCAGGTTCTTCATTATCCTCACTGCTGGATTCATCTGAGCTACTTCCATGTTCAGATTTAGACTGATGTGTTTAGGCTTTCAACGACAATCCTTTTCGTTTTCTGTCAACTAGTTCAGCTTCATTGAGTCTATGTAGTTCCATTTCATGTTCTCTCAATTTACCAAACAATGTAGCTATAGTCATGCCCCCGGTATCCTTTGATTCTGCAATGGCTGTAACCTTTGGTTGCCATTCCCGAGTTAGACATCGCATGACTTTGCTCACTTGCTGTTCGTTATCTATTTCTTTTCCTAATGCATTTAGGTTGTTGATTATGTGTGTAAATCGAGTCTGCATGTCGTTGACTGTTTCTTCTTTCTTCATGCTAAACAACTCATACTCATGCATGAGAGTGTTTATCCGAGCTCTCTTTACGTCTGTGGTTCCTTCATGTGTCTGCTGAAGTGTATCCCACATCTGTTTTGTTGTCTTGCAATTTGAGACTCTGAAGAATTCATCATGACTCAAGGCTGCAGTTATAATGTTCTTGGCTTTGGCGTTGTACCCAACTTTCTTTTTGTCATCTTCAGACCAGTCGCTTTTAGGCTTTAAGATTGCTGAATCACCAGTACCTGCTATGGTTGACACAAAAGGTCCATTCTCTACAGCATCAAGAATGTCAATACCACTAGCTTCAAGAAAAATTAACATGCGTTGTTTCCAATACATGTATGCTGCACCGTTAAAGGCATGAGGCCTTGCTAACGACGCACCCTCTCCGAGGAAATCAGAGGCCATGTTCTTTTGATGAGAGTTACTCTTACAAAAGCTGGCTCTGATACCAATTGATGGTAATCAGGCCTCAGTTTTATGGAAATATATGCAAGAATTATATCTATGCTAACAAAATGTGCAGCAGTTTTATAAATTGTAAATTTACAAAACATAAGATTGCGGAAGGTCCCTAATAATCAATTTTAAAGAATGTCAAGTAATATCAGTTATTGATTATATGGAGAAGTGCATCAAAACAGTTTGAATTCAAGATATTGATTTTCATGCAGCTATGTCAAAACAATTTGTCATGCAAAGCTATCTAACACATAATCTTTATCATGCATTCAATCAATATCAAGAACACAATAATTGCAGAAATCTAAAAGAGATAAGGGAAAGAAAAGTGTACGCAGATATTTATACTGGTTTAGCCGCTTCGTGACGGCCTACATCCAATCCTAAGATCAAACCCGATCTTAGCCTTTTCACTAGAATGTCTTAGAATCAGTTTACAGATGTTCCAGCTCCTCGCCTATCAATCTTAAACTATTCTTTTATATTCTAGTCTTCTCTCCCTGAATCCCAGAGTTTATCTCCCACAAACTCTTCCAAGATTTCAGTCAAGTGTCCTTTTGATGAGATCCCTCAATCACAAAAGATCACTACCAGTTGTAACTGGATTTTCTCAAAGTAATTTGGTTACAGAATTTGAATTACAGAAATTGCAAATGATCAAATATACAACGTTCTTGATCTTCATTCTTCTCAAAGCTATCTTTCTCAATTGTTGTCTTTTTCAATCCTTGTTGATCACCAATGTAAATTTTTTAAGGCTGAAAAAGATATTCAAAGTAATATCAGTTGAGAAAGGATTGTAATATTTTCAGTTGTTATCACTGTGGTATGAGTATGGTTGTTATGATTGATATATGAGAAGAAATGAGTAAATGCAGTTTATATAGTTTCAGGAAAAACAACGTGTCAATCGATTAGGCCAATCGATTTTTTAAAGTTGTAAAGCAGGCTAATCGATTTGTCCAATCGATTTCGCGAATCTTGTTTTTATTGAATCTTGAAACTGCACATACTAATTGATTTACCTAATCGATTAGTTTACCTTAGTTCTTCAGACTTGGATGAATGTTTATATATGAATCGATGTGCACAATCGATTTGTATTGTTTTGTTCCAACAACGAGATCAAAACAATCGATGTGCCCAATCGATGCAACTATATACATAATCCTTAATCCATCACTGTTTCTAGAAACTTTTGTACCAATCGAATTGGTCAATCGATTTCACTGGTTCCAGAGACACAGTGGCTTACATCAATCGATTTGCCCAATCGATTTGACAAGATACATAATTGATTTTAAACAACATAATCGATGTGTCTAATCAATTGTGGATTTAAGTCTGAAGCTCATTTTATTATTTGGTTCATTCAATCGATTTACCCAGTCGATTGATGCCAAACTTATTTCAACATAAATGATTTAGTGGATTGTGATAATCGATTGCGTATGTCCCAGACCAACTCTCTTTTTAAGTAAATTTGGGTAAATCGATTTGTCCAATCGATTTGCTCACTGTTGGTTTGGCTCTGTGACCTTCGAAATCGATTATCCCAATCGATATAGACAAATATCAACACTGATATGATTGGCTCAATCGATTTACCAAATCGATTTGAATACAAGACAGGCTACTGACTTGCACATTTTAATTTCAGTAAATATACCAATCGATTTGTCTAATCGATGTGAGCAATCAGTTCAGTCCTGGAAAATTAACCAATCGATTTGCCCAATCGATTTGAGGCTAACAAGCTCTCTGACTTGCACAATTTATTTTCTGATAGATGTACCAATCGATTTGCTTAATCGATTGATATCAAGCTTTATTGTGCAAATTGATTGTGTCAATCGATTGCTTACTTCCAGACTGCATAAATCCATTCAACCCTGTTACAGAATCGGTTTGACCAATCGATTTGCCTGTGAATCTTCAAGCTTTTGTTGATTTCTTAAGTTCCAAGCAATTGTCTCAAGTTTGTAGGGTTGAGTTGTTGATCCTGAAATTTTTCTCAGTTTACAAATGTTAGATTTATTTAATGATGTCTATTTGTCAATAATATCAAAAATAGGCAAATATCCAACAGGCACACCTTTCCCCTTCCCCATAAGTAGTTCCTCAGAATATTTGGGATCATGAATTTCAAGCACTTCAAATGCCTTTTGATGCTTCAAAGCCGAGTCTAACATTAAATATGTTGAGTTCCACCTAGTTTCCACGTCAAGACAAACTAGACCTTTGTATTCAGAGTTTGACCGTTCTACACATGCTTTAAATTTCGCAAACCTAAGAGGAGAAGACCTAGCATATTTCACAGCAGCACGAAGTCTTAAAATTGACAAGTCCAAATCACTTAATCCCTCACTAACAATGATATTTAAGATGTGCGCACAACAACGCATATGCATGTACTCTCCATTAAAAACCAAGTTGTTACAAGACAGTAGTCTTTTCTTCAATTGTTTGATTCCAAGATCATTTGATGAGGCATTGTTAAGTGTCACAGTCAAAACACGATTCAGCCCCCAATCAGTCAAGCACGCATCAATTGTGTTTTTCATAACATCTGTCGTGTGACCTGGGACTTGGAAAAATATTAGAACCTTATTTTGCAAGTTCCAATTATTGTCAACAAAGTGAGCAGTGACACACATATAAGACAAATTTTGAATAGATGTCCATGTGTCAGCAGTGAGGCAAACCTTTTGGCAGTGTTGGGACATATAGTTTTTCAATTTTAACTTTTCTACATCCTATAACAACAAAGTGTCGCGTGCAAGTGTGGTGCGTGATATAAGATTGAATTTTGGATTTAAGCCACTTACAAATTCTTGAAAATCTGGATGCTCCACTTGTCGAAAAGGCAATTCCATGCCTATAAACATCTTCACGAGTAAATATCGTAATTTTTCTTGATCAAACCTAGGCACTGAAGGGGAAGAAATAATATGACCTTCAACATTCATTGCATCCAATGTTCTCTTCCTCTTGTTATACTCGCTATTGGGATTTTTCTTACATCCCTTTGAATGTTGTATCATCGAACTCGTCCCATTATAACACTTGAGCTTCTTGCTACAATGGTTGCAAATAGATGTCCCATCCAAATTAGGATCTACTGTGAAATCATTCCAAACAAAAGATTAATTGGTGGAGGAGAAACAAACAAATCTATTGTCTCAGATTGATCACCCATCTTGATGTAATGTTATAGGTTGCTGCAATAATAATGAAAATAGTTAATGAACTTAAAATGTTCAAACTACCAAGATAAAATTAAATTTAACTACCAAGAGTAAAAGAATTTTGTCTGGTTTTACATGTAAAATTATTATTATTATTATTATTATTATTAATAAGTTGATTAAAGTATATTTAACAATTATATGTAACGATTACAAAAGATATAAAATGAATACAAGATATGCTCTGTATATAAGATATAAAACTAGTGGAGATTTAACTAACTAACTCCTAAAAACTAACTTAGATTTCTACATTTAACTTAATAAGTTCAGTTTAAATTTTTGTATCAATGTTTATACTATGTTTACACTTTCCCTTTAATTTGTAGAACAATAACACTAATCTATGGTTATATACAAACTCGGGGATAGAATAGACTCACGAGAGACACAAAAACAGAACACTAAAATTAAATTAAAAAAAAAGCACCCTTTAACATATTATATTAAATTAATTAATCTTCTTTCTTTTCAAACAGAGTCCTATTGGAATTGGAAATTGAGCCAGAGCTAGTAGCACTTGATTTAGAGTCACGATTATTCTTATTGATGTTGATAATAGAATTAGACAACTTGATCTGCACGGAAGCTGCAGCAACTATATCAGCTGGGAAATTGAGCAAAGCCTTTGAACCTCTCATTTTAAAAGCAGCTCTATCATAAGCCATAGCAGCTTCTTCAGCTGTTTGCTTCGTTTAGAACTTGGTATATCACCATGTCTTGTGATTCATTCTCGTTTAAGGGTAATTCTACAATGTATTCCATGTTGGACATAATAATTCTACATGCTATCCTAAAATATAATAAACCAAGAAACAGACTCTTTTGGAGACACCTTCCAAGAGTGGTAAAATTAAAAAATAATTGGTTTGATAGTTCTGTTAGAGGCATGCAAAGTAGAAACAGGTATATATCTCAATTGCTGCCAACAACAGAGAATAATAAATATCATAACAGGAATGAAAAACTCACGTTAGATTCTGTATCAACTTTGATATCAGTGGTGATGTTTTTGTTCTTCAACTGGGTATTAACATCAGCCAGAAACAGTTCACCTTTCTTTGTACCTGATGAAGTTATAGCCTATAGCACAAGACAAAAAAAATGTGTGGTAAGACATAAATTGCTAAACAATATATTGCAAAATCTAAAACAAACGGCATCTACGCCATACTAAGCCCAAACAACACCAACTTAACTAACATTATATGCAGAATTTCAAGAAACCAGATGATTATTATATGTGCAGATTCCAGGTTCTTCTTCTTTTTTTTTCTTCTTTTTTGTTTGGTTTTATTTTCATATAGTATAATCATTATATATGACAATTGGAAACCATGTGACAACAACCTGGGAAAGCAGAAGCTGAATTTGCCAAAGTTGGGGCAGAAATGGTGATCAGGGTATTGCTCACAGGTCGTCATGCTGGGCCACTAATCTTACCCAAAGGTGGCTTGGGTTCTGATGTAGATCCTTCACATCCACCTCCACTCCCTTCATGGCTCTCACAAGAAGATTTGTTTTATTATGCTTCTAAATTGAATAAATCAGGATTCATTGGTGGCCTTAACTACTATAGAAATCTCAACTCGAAAGTCTTTATTACTTTCTCATTTATATTTCTTATTCGTCTATATATACATAATTTTATTCTACCTTTTGTCCTCCAAATATTAATGGTGTACAGTTTTGATATCATATGATACATGACTTTAACATTTAGTTTATTTAATATTAATTTGTGTGTGGTTGTAATTTTCATAGAAATTGGGAGCTTACTAAAGCATGGATTGGAGCAAAAGTGACAGTACCTGCGAAATTCATCACAGGTGATGTGGATTTACTTATACCTGGTTGAAGAATCAAAGTAATACTCTTTAGTCTGAGTAGAATTACTAGGTATATTAACATTCTCTTCACCATTCTCATTAATCAAAGGTGGCTCCTCAACTGGTATAAGTGAATCAACTATTCCCTTTAGAACTTGGTCACATATTGAAAAGGTTAATATTTTTTATAACACTCTTGTTGTAGTTGTAAGTTGTTAAATGTGAATTTAGAATTCAATGGATGAAACAGGCATTTAGGTATCTCTCCAAATTCACTTGAAACAACTCCACTTCAATTTCACACTCTATCATACACATTACATAATTATATACCAACCAAAACAACAACAAAAGAAAAGGGATTAACCAGTAGCAACACTAATAATATCAACAAGAACACTTCTCCTTAATTTATCAGCATAATCAAAACACTAACAAATTCTTCCATAAGCATCCATGTATACAAAAACAGGTAGGTAAGTAGTTCCAATTTTGAAAAAGAAACTATACAAAAACATAAAGAAAAAAGGAAGAAAAGAAAAAGGAGTTACTAGATGAGATTATGAATTAAAAACCAGAAGGTTTTGCATCGAAAGCGAAATTGAAAGAAAAAAAAAATCCCAATCTTGATTAGGGGAATCAGATAGAGAGAGTTAAAAGAATAAAATAGGGTTACCCTCTGTAAAGTATTATGGAAGAAATTGAAGTTTGCAAGAAGATGGTGATTCGTAGCACAAGATATCTCAGGTTGCCGAGAAAGATTGCCGGAAAACGTTGCCGGAAAACGCGGCCGGAAAATGCCGTCGGAAAACGCAACTGGAAATTGCTTTTGAAAGTTTTGGGGGTTTAGGGTTCTGGGATTGAGATTGGAATTCTGGAGTTGGGTGGATAAAATCCGGTTTAAATCCAAATCCAAAAATAAAATGTGGTTGGTTATCCGACCGGTTTTAAATAAATTGGTTTATATCCATATTATTTTAACCAGTTATTAAAAATGGTTTCATATCCGATTATGGATTTTGGTTTTAAAATCGGTTTTTTTGCACGACCCTAACTGTCCTACCTATATATTATATATGAAATTTTCATATTCCACGTTGTACTTTACAAGTATGACTTTTATGAAATCAAGTAATGCATAAGATGTTATTCCTAAATGTCGCACATGGATATTAAGTATTAATTGATCAAGTTAGGTATTTTTTTTTTTTTTGAATTTTATGTGATTTTTGACTTAATATATTATATATAATCTCAAAAAATATTACTTAATTATCAGTGATTCGACCGCGATTAAACCATTAGACCGCTGCCGTCTAGTTTTCGAATATTGCTGCTACGTACTAAATTGGTTTGAAGTAGGCAGATACTTTTGGCAGCACACACAATTAAGGCGGAACGAAAAAGACAAGAAGGTAAAGCCAAACACCGGCCCCTCCCATTCCCATTTCTCACTCCCTACCCTACACCCACAACCATCTATGGCGACCTCTTTTCATCCATCAATCGCCTCTTGTTTCCTCCAACCACCACTTTCCTCTTTTCCATCATCATCGTCAGTTTCTCATTCTCTCCCTCACTCTCCTCAATCACATTCTCTCTCTCTTTCTCATTGCAGGTTCAAAACTCGCTGCGGTTACTCATCTCTTGAAGTATGCGATTTTCGATTCACTTCTTTTTTGTTTTGTACAACAAGTTCAATCATCCATTGATTTTTATTTTTGAGTTTGTTTCTTTGAAATGCTGCAATTTTCGTGTCAAATTTCTTACAATTGCTTTTTATGTGCATAAATAGGGTTTTAGAGTTGAATTTGGAGGAATGTGTATGTATGTATTGAAAAAATGTGATATTTTTGTTTTAGGTTAAAGATGTTAGCTATCAACCTCCAGGAACTCAGCTTAAGCTTCTGAATTCAGTTAGTTTTTCACTTCCGGAGAAAAGGTACTATTTTCGTGTCTTTATTTTGTGAAATTGAATTATGTATCAGTTTGAGATGTTTACGTATTCCTTACTTATACTGAATGTTTTAAAAACCGAATTGAACAAGATAGACGGTTCAATTGTGAATTGGCACTGTCTAGAATTTGATTATTTGAGTGGTTCAATCACAATTTCATCTCAATTCGAGCGGTTCAATGAAGTTGAAACATGATGCAGATCTCGGCAGTTTGGTGTTTAAAATATTGCTTAGAACCGATCCTGAGTATGAATTTCCCACTAATTTATATCCCAATTTTTCCTCCTTTCATGTAATAATTTAAAACTTGTAGAATTTAATGTTAGGGGATTGGGAGAATCTAAAATCATTGGTTGGAACTAATAAAATGTATGTTATGTCCTACTTTATCTCCTTGTTGTCCGTTTAAAATCATTTGAACTACTCTCGAAGTGAAACTGTTTGACATATAAATGTTGGGTGTTTTACATTTTTTGTAAAGGAAAAACGGATTTTCTACACAGTTCGTAACTAATTTCTGTCAATTGCCACAGTTTTGGTCTAATATTTGGACAGAGTGGAAGCGGAAAAACAACTCTCTTGCAGGTCTTCCATCTTTTTTCTCTTTACTGAATCTGATTTATTGAACATTCATGTTATTTACATGTTTGGATAGTTATCATCGTTCCTACCTATGGCCTCCTTTCGTTCCATCTAGCTTCTTGCAGGAATAAGCAAACCAACATCTGGATCTATTAACATCCAAAACTATGGGGATGATGGAAATCCTAGTAAATCTCCAGAGCCCTTGGTGCCAGAAAGGGTTGGTATTGTCTTCCAGTTTCCAGAGAGGTACGAATATAAAACTAATTGAATAAGAGATTTTGTTACTCTATAACTTGCATTTTGTTTTTTATTTAAGATAATCAACTTGCATTTTGTTTTAATCTTATGCCTAAATATTGAGCTATAATGCTATATACATCCAATACATTGTTTCAATTTTTCTGTTGGAACCTCTAAGAATATAACGTGATTCAACCCAAGAAGAGTAGACATAGTAAAGGTCACAAGGAACCAACATTTCAGGCTCACCATCTTCTATAATATATTTTTCTCTTAATGCTGAAAATGTATTACATCATTGTCTGACATGACATATAAGTCAAAGTGTAATTAAAATCTTTGTTTCAGACATTTGTTGAACACGCAGCACTAACTTCGTATTATTTTTTCGATCTGTCATTAGTTTCAGTGTTTTACTTGAAATATTATGAACTTTGAAGAATAATTCTGTTGATATCAGTATCCAAATATACATGGAAGTTTACAATAAACACTTTTTACAGGTTTCATGATACTAAATCAAATCTTTATTGATCCATTTGTCTGAGTTGTATATTGTTAAATTTCCTAACTGTTTCCATTAGCCATTTGTAGTTATTTTTTGATCATGTTTCAATTTTATTGGATTTTCATCTCTATACTTCTACACATATTGGTGTTACAACCTAGGTATTTTGTCGCTGATAATGTACTTGATGAAGTCACTTTTGGGTGGCCAAGGCAAAAGGGTAACGATCAATTAAGGGAGGATCTTGCTCTAGGGCTTCAGAGGGCAATTAACTGGGTAGTCATACCTTTGATATTACAGAGTGTCTTCTTATATTATATATATGAAAGTATAACTATCTAATTTGCAAACTAATTTGTTTGTTTATTTATAGTCATTATATTATTTAGTACTTCCTTTCTTTTGTTTTTATGTTTCTTTTCCATAACTATAGGTTGGATTAAATGGGATATCATTGGATAAGAATCCTCACTCCCTCAGCGGTGGTTACAAACGTCGCCTTGCCTTGGCAATTCAATTGGTAAGTTATTAAAAAAAAAGCTTAATTGCAATTTTAGCCCCTCTATTTTTACTGATTCAAGAAATCGGTTCTCCAATTTTAAAAGTCGACAATTTTGATCATTTCTTCTGATTTTTTAACTATAAAAATGATGACATGAGATATTTTAAATAATGTGACATATGATACGATAATGTAAATGATTAACACCCATGAAATTGAAATAAAACGCAGTAAAAACGTATCTTTCAACTTTAGAGAATTTTTCATATTTTTAATTTAATTAATGCATCTAGATGGTTTTATATCATGAAATTGTATGTCACGTCATTAAAAATATGTCAATTCCGCATATTTTAGTTAAAAAATTTGAGGGAGGGACCAAATTTATCGACTTTTAAAATAAAGGGACAATTTCCGTGAATTGGTAATAATATAATAGAGAGACTAAAAATGCAATAGTCAAAAAAAAGAAAGAAAAAGAAAATTAGAAACAAAATACAAACATACCTGCTTGATTTTGCTTCATGTCTTCACTTGACTTTCTCCTGATTGTTGTTGTAGTTGTAGTTGCCAGTCAACTGAGCATCAATTGGATTAATGGTGATTTTAATGTATTTTTTCAGGTGCAAATCCCGGATCTACTAATATTGGATGAACCTCTTGCCGGACTTGGTATAAAACTGCAACCTGTATTTTTTTCTATGCTGCATTACTGCGAGTTATTGCACTAAATTAACCTTTGTAGTTCTTTCCAACAAAAAGTATTCAACTTGTTCCAACTAAAATCAAGCTTTTGCTACATTTTGTTCAAAATTCTTTTGTAATATAATCCTTATCAAGATTCGTGTAGTTTTGGTAGTCTTATTATCTTAGTAGTGTTATTGGACTTGAGTATTTGTATAAATAGTTTAAAAGTTAGTGTTTTGTGATGACATAATATTAATAAATAATTTTCATGTTTCACTTTCTATCCAATTTTAATAGTAATAAGTGAAGGTTGGTAATGGTATGTCATTAGGAAAACTTCCAAGGGTTTTGGAAGACCCTGCTTCTCTTTTATTGTGTTTTCTAACTATCATATTCAATTACATTTCATATTCCTTCCCCACATATTGAATTGTAATATAAATACTGTTTCTTCTCAAGTTATCAGTAATAGCATTTTTATCACGGCGCCATGTTGCAAAGCATATTTGCCTCGCACCTATTGTGCCTGTATTTGTGCCTCGGTTGTGAACAAGGATAACTATGCTTTCCAAACACTGATTACTCTGCTGTTCACACCTATATATGTGTGTATTTCTTTTATGTTTTTCGGTTATGTGAGTTTGTGGTGTGTGTTGAGTCTTCTGAGTTCTCATTGTTCACCTTTCGTGTCCTATGAAATCATGGCATCACTTAACCACAATGCAACTCCAGAAAACACCTTGGTATAATCTGCAATACAATTCAATACCCATTCAGCTGTAGTAGTTTATGGGTCAATTTCTCTACCTTTTGGGATTGATAATTATTATTCTTCGAGGATTGTGCCTTGTTTATCCTTATCATTTTGCTTTGGCTTTTTATTTTACAAAGGAGGTCTAAGACATAGTGTGAGGGAAGGCTGCGATAGAGTAGAGTAAAAGTTGGATCAGTTGAATTGATCATGCGATCAAATAATTCCACGAGGGACTTGGTGCTCTAGTTGAGCTAAGGCTAATTAGAATGTTTTATAGTATTTTAATTTGAAAGATGTGAATCTGTATTTCTTTAGGAAGTAATATTTTTAAACGAACTACAATATATTCTTTTAAAGCTGTATCTAATAGTTTACTTCTGGTCAGATTGGAAAGCACGGGCGGATGTTGTGAAGCTTTTAAAGCATCTAAAAAAAGAATTAACTGTGCTCGTTGTCAGCCATGACTTGAGGTTGTTTCAATTTACTCTGTTATTAGTTTTAGATTATCTAGATTTTTATCAAATTATTGTTCATTTCTTATTATATACTTCATCCGGTCTCATATATAAGAAGAAAACATCATCAAGAGATTCAAGACCAAGGAGGCTCATTTAATGTTATAATTTCAAAAGCTTGTATATAATTTTGGCATTAAATGTTTTTACACCCACTTATATAGATAGTAGATGCATTTCTAGTAAATATAGAAATGATATTAAAGTAATTTTAGCAGTTTATACACCTTAAAATTTGCGACTTTTTTATGTAATTAGAAAAAACCGAACATTTATTTTAGCATGGGACCAAAGTGAGTATTACATTTGTTTACAAGTTTATCTTTTATTTAATTTCTTGATTTGTCCACATCATTCAAAAGTTTTAACTACAAATGTTACAAAGAAATTGAATTAATGTGAGATAATGATTTTGATAAATTGATGAATAACCATTGATGTGTTTTAACTACAAATGTTACAAAGAAATTGAATTAATGTGAGATAATGATTTTGATAAATTGATGAATAACCATTGATGTAGAATTTATATGGTTTTTGATAGGTAACCGTTAGTACGTTGGTTAATTAGGTAAATCTGGGAGATAGTTGAGTCCTTTAGAATAAATAAATCAGATGTTGCCAATAAATAGGAAGAAGGGTTGAGATGGAGACGGGATCAATTGGTAAGATTATAGTTAGGGTGAGTCCTAGATGTCTTTAATATCTAGGAGTTTGTTCAAACAGTCAATGAAGAATTTCCTTTTCTAATTGAGTTCCTATCACTATTTATGTGTATTAGAATATTTAAAAATATCTTATAACATCTATTATACTATATTAGAATATCTTGAGTTATTTCCTAGGATCAATTTATAATCATAGAGATATCTTAGAATATCTTTCATTATTATTATGATTTATTCCTGATTTAGAACTGAGTCTTTTGTAATTAAGTTAGCATAAAGTAATTTGGGAATATAATCATAGTTTCTCTTTTCCAATGTGATCATTCTTTTTTCAACCCACTGTCATGACACATCCAGACACCATCACTTGTTTCCGTTCAGCTTTCTACTGCTGACGTCACCGCCACTGTTTTCGGTGACTTTTCCTGCAAACAACCACTCCACACCTCAAAGCGCACCACACGCGCCTCGCCGTCCACCGCACATTAGATCCACGCGTCGCCTCTCTTCACTGCGCGTGATGACGCATCCGACAGCCGTTTTAGACGCAACATTTTTGGAGAACTTGCCTCGGCCTTACTTTCCAATTTTGGTCAACGGAAATATGTGTTATTGTTCAAACAACTGTTATCTCTCCTGTTTTGGACGCATTTTCTCACTTCGTTGATCGATCATGGTTTCATTTCATTAGAGTTGCGGTGCTTCTCTTTTGTGTTTGTCATGCAGTTTAGTTCTTACTAATAGATTATAACAATGGTTTCTATTCCCACCGACTATCATTTAGATGGTGTCTCTTTTTCCACAAAAGAATCATATTAGTTGATGACTTCTTTTCCCATTGATGGTCATTGACAGTGTCTTTTATTTTCATGACTCACACTTTAGCATGACAATTTCTCTCAGATGCATTGGCCCCATCTTGTCCCAGATGTATTGGACTTGCCTTTCTCTTCTTGAAGCACACCTCTCCAATATTATTGGTTTGAAGCTTCCAAATGCAGTTTTTAGAAGAATGAATTTTGCTTTGTTCAATTGCTTGCCATGAATTTCTCTCAGGCTGATGATCATTTCGACTATCTAGCTAGGCTATATTTATAGCTATTCTCTCCGGCTTCACCTGCATCCCTAAGTTGCTTTTTCATATTTTTTTTATTATTTTGCGGAGCAAAACATTGTTTTCTTGTAACAAGCTAAAACTTAGTAAGCTTTAGTTTGAAGGGGAGTCTTAGAATATTAGAAAATATCTTATAATATCTATTATATTATATTAGAGTATCTTGAATTATTTCCTAGAATCAATTTATAATCATAAAGATATCTTAAAATATCTCTCATTATTATTGATTTATTATTGATTTATTATTAGAGATTAATAGAGTGTTTTGTAACTGAGTTAGCATAAAACTATTATGAATAATATTAAAACCCTTGTTATTTTCTCTCCTCCTTTTCTCTAAAATTCCACGACTTTAACAATGTGCAAAATACATCTTATGCTATTGCTGATAATTGATCATGAATCTTATGATTCATTTTAAACTTCAAATACAAACATAGTATAAGCATTATGATGTCATATAATCCATATAGCCGACTCCATCAAATGGAAAATGGCTTGGTTGTTACTGTAGTAATCTTTTGATCCGTGCTACAGAAAATAGGCTTTCCAATCCACAATCCATTTCACAATTCGACAACCAAAGTAAGAAAACTATAACTATTTAAGTTGTATGAACTCAACAGTTAGGGGTTTTTGGTGGCAGTATAGATGCTCTTCACATGTGCTGTTAGCTAGGACATCGTGAGGTTAATCTTTATACATTGTTTGTAGTTTTGAAGCAAAATAGTTTCTTCCATTACTCAATTCCTCATTTATATTGTAATGGAAGTTTTGGTTTCACTTTTTATATCCTGTAGTAATTGGTGAATTGATAAATTTACTTATTGAGCTTCCTGTGTGCATTTCAGAGAGTTTGCAAGTCTAGTTGATCAATCATGGAGGATGGAAATGGGTGGCAATCTTAGACAGGAGTTTCTACCATTATAATTTATATTTACTGCCGTTATAATCAAAATGGAATGGTACAAGGTCTGAATCTTAATCTTAATCTTCAAGTGCTTGATGTATTTTCTACTTACATTGGATAATTAGACAATACATTTTTTAAAACAAAAAAGGAAAGTAATTCTGCTTTAGCAATTGTAAACATATATGAAGCACTCTTTAGCCTTGGCTTTTGGGACATTTGGTCCTTGGAATGGTCTCAAGGCTTCTCTGACCAAGTGGTTATGAGTTCAATCCTTGCCACTCTTCCATAGTCAGGAGTTTAATCTTGCCACTCCCATTCTCAAAACTAAATTACAATTTTAAAATATGCTTGTGGCCCATGCTTTGCCCACACTTCAAGCCAAAGTGATTTTGGTAATTTTAGAGATATACTCCCTCCAGTTTCATAAGAAAAAAACTTTCCGACTTATTAAGAAAAGTAGTTAGTCTCATTTAATGTTTCTCAATACAATAAAATAAGTAATTGTATTTTTTAAATTACCCCACTGGAAATTTGTTCCATGAAAATAGAAGGTTTATTAAAAATTATATCCAAATTCATTGAAGACAATTAGGGAATAATAGCATTAAAGTATGATAGAAGTAGACAAACAAACATAACTCTTTTGTTTATATTTGAGGTCGGAGGGGTAGTTATATAAGCTACATATAAGAATCTATATTTTGTAATAGGCAGCAACCTCCAAGTAGGAGAGTGCATGTGAGATGGAATAGAAGAGACGTAAAAGATCACAGCCTCTAATTTAGTTGGAACTGGGTAACTAAGAGGGCTGACTATTATTAGTTGAGATAACTGCTGGGTGGGAATTAAAATGGAAGAGGATGTGAGGGAGGGTATTCGATTGTATTCTGAGTTTGTGGAAGAGGCCAGGATCTTTTAAATAACGAGGAACTTGTTCTTAGTACCTTTTATATCTTAACCAGTCACCACATATACGTCTTCTTGGTCTATCAGAGGGCCACATGCTTGCGCCCTTAAACCCTAGTTAGGAGAGTGTTTTAATGCTGACCTTATCAAAATCTGTGTTTGTTTTATTATTAAAAAATATCCCTCATTTACAGGGATTTGGTTGTATAAGAGCTCTAGTTATATTCTCCTTATATATCTTAGTATCTTGTATATATATCTAATGTATCCTCCTTATATATCTTCAATTCAATAAATATTTTACCCCAATTCTTAAGAGATCTCATAATGAATCCTGGGAATTCCTTCTATTGGTCTACAATGTACGTACTTATGTGTAAGCTATTGTTCTCGTTCATCTGTCTTTTACTCTTCTAGCTCACATTTAAAAATCACAACATCGATACATTAAGCTCTCAAGTGTGACTGCAGAGTTCCTATATTACCTCCCACGTGATGCAAGAATTATTCTTAAGAACTCATACAAAACACACAGGTTTATTGAATGCATTAGCAGTTTCCATTCAAAAGTACTGGCATAACACGATCATACTATGAAATACATCTTGAGAAGTCTCTTATAGAGGCTCAATTTATTAACACTTTCATACGTCATAAGTTGCTACAGCTCCAGCACCAAATCTACAATGCCAACAATTGTAAATTAGTGAAAATACATAAATATATTCCAATTATTATAAAGCAATGCATATAAATGCTCCATAAATGTTTGCATTGAAATCTAAGAACCTGCTGGGGATTTAGTTTGAAATTTGTCTCATTAAAACTCAACGATTTTAAAGAATTTTTTTGTGTGCATAGATAGGGTTTTTAAGTATTTAAAATATTGTGTATGAGCAATATTAAGACACTGGGAGTAAGTTGTTATGCTTGAACAGGTCTTCAATTCCTTGCAAGTATTAAGTATTGATGGCCTTTAAGGTAACATATACTTATGTTAAATAAATAATTTTAGGATAATACTACTCAGGGAAGTCACATACTGTGCTGAGGAGTTGCTGGAAAATTCAGAAATAGAGAATCAGAGCAGATTTTAACCCTACCCTCCGTGGCTTAAGCTACCACCACATCACTCTGATCTTTATATATATCTTTTGCATTATCAAATGTTGGAAACAGTGGTAAATTGTTGTTAATTTATTCAGTAGTCAAAGATTGTTTAAATCCAGGTAGTCAATCATAGTGGTTCTCGCCAGGAAAGCAGTGAAGGGTATGGCTGCGGCGGCGCAGGGAGGAAGGAGGTCGTGTGCGATTTGGGTGCGTTCGCGGGTTGCGGGTTCTCAAACTCTAGAAAACTTGATTTGTTTTATTTTTTTTCAGGAAAGTCCTTTTTTTTTCATGAAAAACCAATTTGACTCTTAAATTTTAAAATGTATTAGGGGTAATTTTGGTATTCTATCCTTCAAATTTCACAAGTCCTTTTTTCCTCCACGTTGTTCCTCTCCTCTCAGTTTCCTCTCACTGCAGTGTTTCTTTTTCCTTCTTTCTCTTCATTGTTCTTCTTGTTGAACCGTTTTGTTACTTTTCTTTCTATTTCTTTTTTTATTTATTTTATTTTATTTTATTTTTATTTTTTTCTTTTTGTTTTTTTCTTTCTGCTTTTTTTTAATTTAATTTTTTTATCTTTTGTTACTTTTTAGTTCTTTTTTCTGTTTCTCTTTTTAGTTAATTTTTTCTTTAACTTGTATCTTTTTGTTTTATTTATTTCTGTTTTTTTTAATTTTTATTTTTTAATTTTTGTTACTTATTAGTTATTTCTTTTTTTAGTTTTTTTTCAGTTACTTATTTCTTTTTGTTTATTATTTCTAATTTTTTT
>JBBPBS010000629.1:7191622-7235326 GCA_037974835.1 Cicer judaicum | reverse complement strand
CTTTTTGTTTTTTTTTAATTTAATTTTTTTTCTTGTTACTTATTTCTTTATATTCTTTTTTATTTTCATTTGTTACTTCCTTATTTTTTTATGTTTTTTTTTTATTTAATTATTTTTCTTTAGTTACTTTCATTCTTCTTTCTGTGTTTTTCTACTTAGCATCTTTTTCTCCTTGTTCTACAAACAACCATGCTAACCCCATATGCAATCCCACAAAGTAATAGTTTTGCTGCGTGTGTAAACAATCAGTGATAATGTTGACCTAGCATGACAATTTAATAGTGTAAATGACAAGAATAATATGTAGAGGGTGACATGTGATTTTTGTCAAGTTGAAACTACTGGAAGAGTTACTAGAGCAAGACAACATTAGTTAGGAATAAAGGAAAATGTAAAAAGCTGCAGAAAAATGCCAAAACAAGCACTGAAAGATAGCATATTAAATGAGATGGAAGTTCAAATTGACGATGATGTTAATAACGATGTAGCTGAAATAAGGAGAATTCAAAGTGGAAAAAAGGAAATTGAGGCCCCTTTATTGGCTGCCAAGAAGACAAAAGGTCAATTGGATTTAATGTTCACGAAAAAAGCATAACACAAATTGGAAAAAGACAAAAGACAAACAAGCATAAATGATGCTTGTGACAAAGAAGCAAGAGCAAGAACAATATAATACATTGCTCGTTTTTTTTACACAAATGGAATTGCTTTCAATGTTGCAAGATCAAAAAACTTCAAGTTAATGTTGGAAACTACAGTCTTCAGTTGAAACCTCCAAGCTATCATGAGTTGAGGAGTGGAAACTCCTTGAAAAAGAGTTGGAATATACAAACGCTTTATTGAATGGTCAATTGCATCACGCAAAATACGTATGCTCAATTATGTTAGATGGTTGGACAAACAGAAAAAATAGGACTTTAATAATTTTTTTGGTGAATTCTACCGCAGGAACAATGTTTGTGAAAAGTATAGATGCTTCTGCCTACATGAAGACTGGGGTTAAGATATTGGAACTATTGAACAATTTTGTTGAGGAGATTGGTGAGCAAAATATTGTGCAAGTAATTACTGACAATGGAAGTAATTATGTATTGGCCTGTAAACTACTAACTACCAAGAGACCACACTTGTCTTGTTTTGGACTCCGCTGCACATTGTCTAGACCTGGTGTTAGAAGATATTGAAAAATTATTAAGGTTAAAACGGTTATTGAAAGAAGGATTAGTCTTGTCGGCTTCATTTATAACCACACATTGGCTTTGAACACAATGAGGAAGAACACTTATAATGTTGAGTTGGTTAGACATGGAGTCAACTTATAATGTTCACTTCCAGAAGAATGAGGAAGAACACTTATAATCTTTGAACACAAAGTTTGCTACCACATTTCTTACTTTGCAAAGATTGCATAACCAAAAAGCCAACTTTAGAAAGATGTTCACTTCCAGAAGAATGGTTGCCTTCTTTCCCTTATGATCGTTCTTCTTCCACAATGGTTGCCTTCGACTTCAACCATTCTTCTGAAGTGAACATCTGGCTTTTTGTTTATGCAATCTTTGCAAAGTAAGAAATGTGGTAGCAAACTTCGTTACTCCATATTAACCAACTCAACATTGTTAGTGTTCTTCCTCATTGTGTTCAACGCCAATGTGTGGCTATAAATGAAGCTCAAAAGACTAACCCCGAATAACCGTTTTAACCTCAAAAATCTTTCCAATATCTTCTAATATCAGGTCTAGACAATGTGCAATACACGAAGTCCAAAATAGGTTTGGTCTCTTGGTAGTTATTTACCTGCCAATACATCATTACTTCCATTGTCAGTAACCACCTGCACAATATTTTGCTCACCAATCTCTTCAACAAAATTGTCCAATAGCTCAAACATCTTAACTCTAATCTTCATGTAGGAAAAAGTATCAATACTCTTCACAAACATTGTTCCTGTAATAGAATTCACCAAGAAATTTATCAAAGTCCTATTTTTTCTGTCTATCCAACCATATGACATAATTGAACATCTATATTTTGCGCGATGCAATTGATGACCATTAACAAAGTGTTTGTATATTCCAACTCTTTTTCAAGGAGTGGAACCCCCAACTCATGATAGCTTGGAGGTTTCAAATGAAGACCGTAGTTTCCAACATCAACTTAAAGCTTTTTGATCTTGTAACATTAAAAGCAATTTCATTTGTGTAAAAAATAGCAATGTATTGTACTGTTCTTGCTCTTGCTTCTTTGTCACAAGCATCATTTATGTGTTTTCTTTCCCCCAATTTGTGTTCTACTTTTTTCATGAACATTAAATCCAATAGGCCTTTTGTCTTCTTGGCAGCCGGTAAAGGGGCCTCAATTGCCCTTTTCCACTTCGATTTATCTTTATTTCAGTTACATCGTTATTAACATCATCGTCAATTTGAACTTTCATCTCATTTAATATTCTATCTTTCAGTGCTTGGTTCTCATCATAATATGTCTGCAACAATCGGTTACAATTTGGTGGCATTGTTCTGTAGTTTTATACGTCTCCCTTTATTCCTAACTAATGTTGCCTTACTCTAGTAGTTTCAACTTGATAGAAATCGCATGTCACCCTCTTCCTATTATTCTTGACCTTTACACTATTAAACTGTTATGCTAGGTCAACATTATCACCGGTTGGTTTAAACATGACACACGCAACAAAACTATTACTTTGTGGGGTTCCCATGGTTGTTCGCAGAACAAGCCGAGAAAGAAGGGAAGTAAAAAAAAGAGAAAGAAGGATGAAAGTAAATAAAGAAAAATACCTCCAAAACTCCCATAGAGGCCCTCTCCTCGTTCTAACCCAATGTGTCCACGTCTATTAATCTTACTACCAAAATATTTGGGTGGCATTGTTTGGCAATATACATAGTGATAGTAGAGGGAAGCTTGACCTTAAAATGTTTCTTTATCGGATACTCTTCCGCCTAAAAGGGCTATAAATATTATCATCCACCATCCCAAAAATTTTCTCCATAGATGTCACCTTCCATGAACAAGAAAGTTACTTTTGTCAAACTTATCTTCAGAGAAAGAATACAAGTAAGGAAGATAAGTCTCTTCTATTTCCTGAGTTTGACTCTTGAACTAGAAATTGAGACTGAAATTGATTTTGAAAAAGATAGAAATGAAGAAAATGACAATATTAAGACTGAAATTGATTATGAGAAAGATGAATGTTGTTTAGACGAAATCGAAATATGGTTCTTGAAGCATATACTGATGCTGACTATGCAAGGTCAATTATAGATAAAAGGTCAATTATAGATAAAAGGTCAATACATGATATTGTACTTTCCTATGTGAGAATCTTGTGACTTGGAAGAGTAAAAAACAAAATGTGATATTCAGATCTAGCGCTGAAGCTAAATTTAGGGCAACGATACAAGGGATATGCGAGTTACTATGGTCGAAGGTCATTTTGGAGGACCTGAAGGTAAAGTGGGATGAGCCAATAAAACTTTATTGTGATAATAAATCTGCAATTAGCATAACCTATAATCCATTGCAGCGCAACAAAACCATACATATTGAAGTTGACAAACTTTTCATCAAATGAAAACTTGATAGTGGTTAAACAGCAACAACTTTGAAAGAATTGTATCCAAGCTGAAAATGAAGAACACCTATTCACCAGTTTGAGGGGTAGCGTCAAAATCTGTTTATTTTTTTATTAAAAAATATCCCTCAATTATAGGGAATTGATTGTATAAGAGTATTAATTATAGGAATTTGGTTGTATATGAGTACTAACTATATTCTCTTTATTTATCTGATGTGTTGTCAACATATTTTAATTCAATAAAATATTTTACCCTAATTATTAAGATGGTATCACGAGCTCATGGCTTAAGGCTCGTTTTTGCATAAATCCTAGCTATCTTTATTGCGGTAAACTTTAGCCACCATCATTGTGGATAATAAATCGCTTTCGCATATTTTACCCTAATTGTTAAGAGACCTCAGTACAAATAATTTTTAGTTTCTACAATTTCCAATATGATGTTTCTATAATTTTGTTCTTAACATAAATGATTAATTTTTTAAAGCATTTTTAGTATAAATTTTTATTATAGCAGCTATACTCACTGCCATTTGTCGCCATCTACCACTAATAACATTGGTCCTGCATTGTTTCCCACTCTCCTTTTTCTTCTTCCTTCTCTTGCGTCAAACGCCCGTATCATAAAAAATTCAAAATGACATTCCTTTATATTGTCAATCACTTATATATTCCGTGTTGTTTAAAGAAGACTAGGAAAACTTACAATGATTTATAGATTTATAATATAGTACTTACACTCTGCATCTGTTTTGATCCAGTGCTCATTGTTCCCAGTTGAACCTCTGCTATTTAAACCGTCTTGCGGTGGTTTCCAGTTGGTCTTGCAGTGTTTAAACCACTTCCTTGACTTGCTATCTGAATGAACTCTTCTGCTAGGATTTGGGTTTGTAGTATCTCCTTTATCATATTCATCGAAGCAGTCATGAGGAAAATTTTTTATGTTACCTTTGTGGGATTTACTAAAACATTTTGCATTTATGATGTCTTCAGGATAGACTTTTCTGTGAAACTTATGTAAAACCTGCATACAGAGATGGATAAATTAAATAACTTATTATGATTGTTTCATGTGTTCAAGATGAAATGTTGAAATTGTGGTTTTATTTTGATAGCTTAACTTCTCTTGAAGATGCCGACACTTTCCATACCTAGTGATATTTGCCAAATTACCTTTTTAGCATAGTTACAATTTGTTAAAAGCCTTACTAGAATCACCTTCATTTAATGGTCTTTAAGCATGCTTTACAACATTTGAATAGTGTTTTACTTGATTCTCAACGATAACAAGCTACCAGTAGATTTATGTCACTGTTATTGATAATTCTCCCATATCCACATTTTTTTCATTATATTTCTTGTGGCTAACAAAGTTAACATGCACTACAATTTTGATTGATTATTCTTTTGTTAAGATATCTATATATATATATGCACACGTACACTTCCTCTGTTCCTTTATAAAGTTTATATAAGGAGGAACCTTAATGATAAATTTGCTTGTCCATTTATATAAAACTCCCTCTAAATTGTCTATTGCATCAATTATTCTTTTATACCAAAAGACCCATAATTACTCCTGTTGAGATATGGCCATGATTTACTTTCCTATTATATTGTCTATATCTTTCTGATTGTATTTCAATCCCTTTAATTAAAGGATCTTGATTGTAACTACATACCCATGGGAATTTACTTCTCATTGACGTACAGACTAATTCTTTTCTAATCTCAAGTTGTATTAGAGCTCACGATATGTGGGCCTGATACGAAAGGTTCAAAAGTGGGAAAACCCTAGTTGTCAAGCCACAAACCTAGCAGTTTTTGCCGTTAGACCACTATCGGCGACCCTAGATGTCATGACAGTGACCTTACCATCAGAACAACCGTAATCAGTAAAGCTGTTCCCCTAAACACTGCCATATTCCTCACCGTTACACGCCTTCATGCGTTGATCAAAAGCCAACAAGTCCACCGGTGCGTGAAGTTCATACCCCATCTTCTGCTCCGCAGCTTGTCCCATTCTATTCCTATTTATCTTGCCTATATCTTAAATAATTGTATTTCAATCCTTATAGTTAAGGTAAGGGATCTTAGATTGTTATCCTTTTACTATAAATACATAACCATGGGGGTTAGCCTCTCATGACATTCAGAGTAATTCTTTTCTAATCTCAAGTACTCCATCATCTCTCTCTTGTGAAAATTGACGAAAGAGGTGACATGATGAGTTTCAATTCAAATTAATTCGGGGAAAAGAGTGAGACAATGAGTCCTAAGGGTACTTTTGAAAAATAATACAAATTGAATGTTACTAACTAAATTAACCAACCTTCTTACTTGTGAATTTTTTAAAGGGTGGTGGTTAGAGAATTGTTAAATAGGTAAAAATATATAGTAATAGGGACCAACCTTACTGAGCTTTGTATTGGTTGAAGTCGAATCAGCATCATTCCTGGAGGTATTACAGCCTTTTGAGGAACTGTGGACCATTTTGAACATCTTTTTCATAATATGCATGGCAGACTTATGTGCTTGCTTGACTTGTGTCTCTTCGACTCCTGTCTCTATACAGTCTTCATTTGTTGACTCTGTCCTATAAAATAGCTCAGCAAGTGACGTCCTTTCTTTCCTCACTTCTATTTTCTCTGGTGTTTTGAACGATGACCCCAATAAATATCCTTGCAGTGGACATACAGCCTTGTTTCCAAAATCTTTAGCTTCGGATGCATCTGTTTGATTTCCGCTAAGTGTGATGTTGCTAAGACGACCGTTTCTTCCTGATGATTCATAGAAACTTTCATCTTCAGTCTCAAGGAATTTCTCAAGCTCATAACTTATGTGCTTCAGTTCATTCTCTGTCACCTCTGCATCTGTTATAGTTATGTTTTCTGAAGGCATGGAAAATGTTGGTGTTGCTGGCTCATTGGTAATTGCCTCTGCACCAAGGGTTCCAATTGTCAGAAAGCCTTGAAAGAGCTCAGGGATGACTGCAGATGTTTCTTCTCGGGAATCATCATCTTCTTCTCTGCAGCAAGATGTTTGACTTTCCTGATGGTGTGGCTTTGAGAAGCAGGGTTGGTTAATGGAACTGAAGCTTGGTTTTGTCTGAAGACAAGCACAAGGATTTCCTGAAATTCGAGTTTCAAAAGAAATTACTAAATTGGTCTGAAATTAGCAACTAAAGATAGTTCTACAATCTACATGACTTGTTGAAATATTTATTTGTTGCTTATGCTCTCCTATAACCTTGGGAAGAGGAATACAGGACATGGAAATAAAAAGAAGGATTATATATAATAATCAGATAGTGAAATGTGAAATAAGGGCATGAGAGTGATATATGATCAATGTTGCATTTGTAGTAGGTTAGTGGTTTTAATCAACCTGAAGTAGGTATGGCAAGGAGGCAGCGACGGGTTTTTGTCTCTCCCACCCTCATCCCGATCATGTTTAAATATTGAATCACCATCCCCTCCTCTAATAGGAGTCGGGTGTCTCCACCCTTCCCCCCCGCCCCGTCTCATATATATAAATAATAAAATAAAAAATTATATTTATTATAATTAATATAATAAAATAACTGTTATTAAAAAATAATGAAATTAAATTCATTAAAATTAAATTTTTTATTGAGAATTGATTAAAATTTATAATTAAAAAATATTAAATAAATATGAATGAGTATATAAAAAAACAAAAAAAAAATAACAAAATCATTTTGGAGAAAATTTGCACCCGCACCCAATTCAAAGTGAAGTTTACCTTTAAAAATTGGGTCGGATTTGGGTGGTACTTAGGGTGCAGGTTAAGTTGTCATCTAACCTGAAGTGGGATGTGGATGGATCAAGACCAATTGTGGTCCTAAATCCTGATCTATTTGAAAAGCTTAGTATGCAGAACTGCAGAACACCTTACTTTTACTTTATCTAGAGATGTAACATTGTGACTTATTCGTAAGAGTATTGTGCATTGATGCAGCTCAGAAATATGAATGCAATATATATTTTGTTATGTTGATGGACAGTGACCAGTCATCAATGTGACAATTTAATTGTTTGTAGGTGTATCTGATGATAGTTGTTAGCCTTCGCTGAATGCCTTAGAATGTGTTTGGATTGAGGGATTAAGATGAAATGGAGTCGGATGGATTGAAATGAGATAGCATTTAACTTTCTTAAATCTAACAAGACTATTCCATTTCATTCCTCCCTATACAACTAAACCAAAAATATAGAGAAGATTTGCATTGACAACCTCTCTTTTCCCATTCACTCTCTTTCCATGAAAAAAAGTGAGAAAAATTGGAGGAAATGAGATAAGAGTAACAAGGACAGCTGAATACCAAGTGTGAAATCCTTGAAGGGATCAAGACTATTATGCTGAAGTTTTCGATGCACCCATTGCAGCAACTGCAAAAATTAAAGGCATGAATTAAGCCGAAGCCTGGAAGATATTGTTTTATCATTAATCGGTAGAGTTTAGTCATACCTTCATTTTGACTCTTTTCTTGATTTGATGACCAAGTTTTCTCACTTAACAGATTAGACTGGTGTTTATAAATGTGAATGGAAAAAGGTCTCCCGAAGGATTGGGAAGTTATGATTGATAAAGTGAAAAGACACATCTTTTCGTTGTGATTGAATGAGTTGGAAGCTGGTAAATTCTAGAATGTCTGTATGGAGAAAAACAATTAGATAGATACAACAATGTGGTTGGCCATTCTTTTCAAAATCTAATCATGCGGATAAATTTAGTTTGTCATTTGTACCAACAAGTTTCTATTTGTCTATATTTTTGTCTCTATGAACTTTAATGGTGTTAGATCACTCATGTTTGTAAATCCATAACCTTTGATCTTAGGCTGGCCAAAGTGCATTCAGATGCCAAAGCACTGCCAATTTTGAACGATGAAGCTGTTGTAAATTTCAATTTCTAAAACACTTTCACTGCTGAGCAGGGAACTCAACTTCTATTGATTTTATTTTTGACAAGCCGTCTATTGAATGTGTATGGTTACAAATTCACCTTAAAATATATAATAAATTATTACTCATTAGGGATAACAAGCAATTGCTGAAATACATTATTTTGATGTTGGACGTCGTTTTAGTGACATGGTATTGTTGGAAATACTGCTTATTAATTTAAATCTATGTACTACTGACACTTCAGATTGAATCTGTCTCATTGTCTTGACATATGTTGGTGTTAGACATCCACACAAAATTATATTCAATTACTTTTATTTTCTTAAATTATTATTATAGTCTATATGTTAGTGTTTTTGGAATTATTACATCTAACCACGTCCAACTCACTCTCACCATGAAAGCTATAACAAGAAGCATAAATATGAATGTACATCTACTGCTGCTAGCCCAAACATTTACTTAGTATTGTGTCTATATCTGTGTAAGTGTTTCTTATATTGGGATACCCCAATTCAACTAAACAGTAAATAATGATGTATTTTGTGCCTGTAGCATCCCATATTTCTATTTTTATTGTCAGTAAATGATAACTTTTTCCATGTGTGACTAATAAAGTCCGAAGTCGTAGTGTTTCCACTTTCAATTTGTCTGACTGTTATGTTAACCACGAGAACTTGGTAAGACATATCGATATTAAGTTCAAATTACAATTACAATGGTAGACTTATATTTGGTGGGCTGTGCAAACATTTTTTATATATTTAAATCATTCAGCAAATCTTGTCGGGATGGATGTACCTGAGTTTTCTGCCAATATATTAAATACACAAATGGTTTGTTTGACGGATAAAATAAGTGATAAAATATAAATAAGTTATAATATTTTGTCTTAAATTTATAATTTGATGAACATGATATGATAAATATTATATTAATATTTATTTCTTTAGTTGAAATTTTTATCTTGAATATGAATTGAGTTAGAAATCAATAGTATATTATAAAAACAGTAATTTACTCAATTATTTTTATAAAATATAATTTAACAAATAAAATTAAAATTGAAATATGATAAAATATAAATATTAAAATAATTTATAAAATATAATCTAAAATATAAAAATGTAAATCTGATTAAATATAAATATACAAAAATAGAATTTGATATTAAACTTAAAAATGAAAAATTAATAACTAATTTAAAAAATAGTTATCATTTTATCACAAGAATAGTTTTGTCTTTTTATATAATTTAATAAATTAGTATTGAAAACTATAAAAATATAAAATTAATTTAAATTATAAAATAAATATAATTAGTTTACAAGGGTATTTTGGTCATTTACATATAATATATATGTCATTTATTTACCTTCTAATAGATAAAATAGATTTATTTGATTGCTTGTGATTTTTTTTTAAATTAATTATTTATTTAATAGTGTTGATAGATAATTTTAAATATAAAATTATTTAACTAATTTAATTTTTTAATATCTTTTTATTAATTTATAATATTTAAAATATAATAAGTTAATTTAAAAAAAATTAATATATAATTATTTAGGTGATTATTTTGTTACTTAAATATAATATATTTTATATCTTACGACTATTATATTCAGGCTTTTTTTTTTTTTTAAGAAGACGGTGGTTAGATGGCCAAGTGGATGATCAGACCTTTAACATCATGATACTGAAACAAACTTTCATTTTGTATTTTTATAAACGTTGCTTGTGATGCCGGTGGTAATATTTAGCTAAAACTGTTCCTACCTCGGAAGCACTTTCCATGTGCTTCTACCTATTCTACTTACACTTAGGATATAGAAGAGGGATATTTAGCTCTCACCCGACACGTCTGTGTCGACCTCTTGCATCTTTCCAAATCAAGGAGCAGTTCTCTTGTTAATTGTATCATGGTTCAAACCTTATTCTAATTATGCCCTCTGGACAACACCTGAATTGGTGTACTGCATTTTGCAGAGATAATAGCTGTTGCTGTTCTTGAAAGATCCACATTGCGTCAAGAAAGTGTGAGTTATGCTTGCGTTGAGCCGGTGAAAAACTGTTGTAAAGCTCAACGTGAACACTACTTATTTGGTGTTTCAACCCATACAACTCTAGTAAAAATAGATTGGCACTTGTAATTGAATATTAGCTCTTTATATTTTATGTACTATTGAATCGAATCAATTGATTTGATTGAAGTGGTTAATTAATTTTAGTTAAAAGATAAATTATTTAGGATAATCTAAATTCAAATTTTAATTAAATTTTTTTTTATTAATCTTTATTTGTTTCTCAACTGAATTACTAAAATATCATTTCTATGAGATTTGGAGGGTTAAAAAAGAATCCCATTGATTGAAACTAAACTGGTTTTTGCAGTAAATCCTAATCACAACTGATAATAATTTTGAAGAAAACATTACAAAAGACTTTTTCGTTACAATTAACCATGAATTGAATTATTATGAATTTAGTTATATTCCCTCAATATCATCAATGGGTTATTCCAACTAAAATTGGATTGGCTAATAAAAAGTGTGTCCAATATCAGCCGTATTCATGAGTATGAACTGCATTTGTTTGTCATATGCTTATCGGTTTCTCATGAATAGTCACTCAAATTATTGTTTTTCTTGTCGTGTTTGATTTTGTTTTCCTTTAAGGGGGGTCACACACGACTATTGTATATTATCTATCTACTTTACATGTGGAATGTGTTCTACAACTAAACCAACAATATGGAATATTGTGAATATACTTTTATAACACACTCATTCCAATTCACTTCATTTTATCAGTTGAAATTGACATCGATTCTACTAAATTATACTCATCATATATTGATCTGATCTAGATATTTAGAGACGATTATCAATGATGGTGAACGGTTGTTCAGCTCTCGAACGAGGTTCTTGCAAGCACTGTAACGTCCAAGTCAGTAGTAACTATTGGAGAGGAATAACTATATAGCAGTTACGGCTTATTCAATATAGCAGTTCCTTTGGAGAGAGGAATAACTAATGATGGTGGAGTCATTTATATAGCAGTTCCTTTGGAGAGGAATAACTATTGAGGCGATTAAGCAGTTACGGCTTATTCAAAGTAAAATGTGGATTACAGACTAATAGTCATTGAACGTCCGTGATCAACTGATATAGCAAACTCAGTTGTTGTGTGCTTGTATCAAGCTCATGCAAAGACAGAGATCTCGATCCATTACGTATTGGACTAAAACCCATTAGAGGACACATTGTACCGTGCACCCCCTCACTTTTACCTCCTACCCCCTATTTTTTCATAAAGACCATTTTGTCCTTTTTTAAAAAACCTAGACTCATAATTTTTCAAAAAACATCAAAACTTTCGAAAATTTTGATGAATTTGAAACGTGATGCTCGAAAATTTCAAATTTTCGAAATACATTTTGAAACTTTCAAATTTTCGAAGTAATTCAATTTCGAAAATTTTAAAAAAATCGAAACTTTCGAAAGTTTTAATTTATAATTAAAATTTTATTTTAAAAAATAAATTTATAATATTATTATTAATTAAATTTATTACTATTTTTGAAATTAAGTAGGAAATTTATTACTATTTACTAGTATTAATTATTACTATTTATTATTATTTATTACTATTAATTTATTATTAAAAAAAATGTATTTCGCAACTTTCGTTTCTTAAATTTCTGAAATTTGATGTTTCCATATATACCAAACATTCAAAACCTCATGTTTCAAAATTTTCAAAATGTTCGAATAACTTCCATTTCAAAACTTTTGCATTACTCGAAACTTTCAAAAATTTCATGTTTCGAAACTTTCATGTTGAAAAAAAGTTCCGAAAGTTTGATATTTCTTGGAAAAAATGTCCTTCGAAATTTTCAACCTCAAAGAAACTTTCGAAAATCTGTGTTTCGAAACTTTCATGTTTAACAAAAGTTTCGAAAGTTTGATATTTTCTGTACAAAATGTGTTTCGAAACTTTCAACCCCAAGGAAACTTTCGAAACTATCTTACATTTTGGTTTCGGAGGTTTTAAAGATTCGAAGTTTTGGTAGGGTGGGAGGTTGAATATTTTAGAGTTTTAAAGAAATGGGTGAAAAAAGGAAAGTGAATTTTTTGTGAGGTTTTTATGGATGAAACTAGGGGCAATATGGTCTTTTCTTTATGGTTGGGGGTGGGAGGTAAAATAGGGGGTGCACGGTACATTCCTCCACAAATCATTAGGTTTCAAATTTTTGAGAAAAAATATGGGTTTAGACTTAAAAAAAAAAAATTCTCTCTTTTATTGGGTATTCAAATTTCAATGATGAAGTAAAACTTTTTAGAGGAAAAAAAAGTTAAAAGAGAAATAAAGGAAAAAAACTCACAGAGATAAATAAAAAAAACTGTTGGTTGGCGGTGAAAGTGCTAGAAAATGAAAAGAACGTTGATCAATAAAGAGATCTGATGGCATAGAGCAAGAACATCATAATTAATTATGGTGGTTGAACTTGAGTTGGCCGAAACAGGCTTGAAAGACTCACAAATGACTTTTGAAGAGGAGAAGGAATGGAACACAATGACGGTGGCCGGAAGTGGTGGATTTGTTGAGAGAGAAAGAAGAGTTGTTTGTATTGTAATCGTCAAGAATCAGATTCTCGGAAGAAAAAAAAATAACAGACATATAAAAAATAAAATATTTTTTGTCGTCCCTTTTCTCTCCCCTTTTATGCAGAACTAATGTGTACTCTTCAGTTTAATTATTGCGTGTATATATATAGTACGTCAATTATCTCTTCTTTTTGTTGATAAACATAATTTTCTCGACAACCTTTTTACTTCAACAAACTTTCTCATTAACTTCTTCTATCTTATTTTATCATAACAAATTCTATCATTTCCACAGTGATTTTGTAAAAAAAAAAAATGTTTTCACTGTCGATTTTGAAATAAATTTTATCTTTTCATCGAAAAAAGTAAACTTTTTTTTAAAATATCTTCTTTTTTATAAAGTTAACTAAAATTGTTTTATTTAAAAAAATATATCAAATTATCTTTGCATCTTTACGGAATCGCATCTTTATAAAGCGACCAAATAATTATTTGTGTTGAGTCGCATCTCGAATATACAATTATGTAGTATGTTTACTTTTTTATTTATTTTAATATTTGAATAATTTTTTATTTAAATAATAAAAAATAGTTAAAATATTTATAAAAATAAAATTATATTAATAAAATAAAATATATTAAATTAAGAAAAACATCAAAATTAAAATGATTGATTATACATGCGAAAAAAATAACGTATCTATAGTATTTTGCAGATAAAATATCAACACAATTTGATTTTGTTAACAAATTCTATTTTTACTCTAAGATAATAAATATAAATAAATATAATAACAAAATCAAATAAAATACATTTAATAGAAAAAAAATATATCAAGTACACGTGGCAAAACAAAAAAAAGTGTCCGTAATAATTTATAGATAAAAAACAAGGCCCATTGATCCATATATCCCTATTTTTTTTATTTTAATATCAAATTGCCACACTTTGAAAAAATAATATTAAAATATCCTACTTTTTAGCCCTAGTTGCTCATCGCAACCTGGGGATGCAACCTCCTGAAGCAAAAAAAAATTCAAATTGAATTGATGGTCGCATCTTGGGGATGCGACCTCCTACTAGGCCATTTTATTTTATTTTGCTTGCCCATTTTGCCCTTATGTATATTATATATGTTATTATTAAATATTTTAAAAGTAATTATAACATTAAAATAATTAATTAAAATAATAAAAATAATTAATTTATTAATATTATATAATTGTTACTAATTATAATAATAAAAAGAATAATAATAATTAAAATAATAATAATAATAATAAAAAGAAAATTCTATTAATAAAATAAAAATACAGTTCTATTATTATTATTTTAATTATTATTATTATTATTTTAATTATTATTAAAAATACAGTTCTATTATTATTATTTTAATAAAAATTCATTATCATCTTCAATAAAATACAAATTTAATCAAATTCATATCTTAAATCTTGAAATAAACTCATATTTTCATTCTTTATTTGATGTTGTTGGAGATTAAAATATGAGTGTATTTGAATATTTGAGTTATGGATTTGATAAAATTTGCATTATATTGAAGATGATTATTAATTTAATGGGTTTTGGTGGAAAATTTTGATGATTTTTTTGAATTTTTATACAAAAAAGGATAACATTGTTAAAATTTTAAAACATAAAATATTAAATTGTCACTTAAAATTAAAATAAAGGACCAACTCGGAAAAAAAAAAGATACAGGACTAAAGCGTTACCTGAAATTATGTTAAGGGACTACGTATGTAATTTAGCCTAAATTTTAATTGTTATTAAATATATAGATACATAAATATGAGATAGGAAGTCCCATTCACTGGATACGATCGTTCTATCTGCATAATGGAGAAGAAAAAAGAGTAATTTGATGTTTAATTTCAAAAGTATGTTGTTTTAAAAATTTTTTTAAAAAAAAAACAAATTTAAAAACTGAGAAATGGGTGAGATTAGTATCTATATATAAGAGGGATATACATTTTTTGTCTATGATTATCCTTCCCAATGTTTTTTTATCTCACAACTCCTTCACGTTTTCCTTAAAAAGTTGTTTGATCTTTTTCTAAAAAAATCTACTTTATTTTTTTTTTACTTCTCAATATCTCTCTTTCAATTTAGTTTATTGTATGACAAGATACATAATATAAAAATCGAACATTTTGTTAGAAAAAAAATCAAACACCTTTTATCGAAAAAAAATTCGGAAACTTTTAAATTATTAAATTACAAAATTTTAGGTAGCTTTTAGTTTGGAGGCCTTTTAAATTATTAAATTTTTTTACCTCTCCAAAATGTGGGCTAGGGCCAATAATTAGGGGTATTGTCAAATTGACAGCTCTATCAACAATTAGAGCTGTCAAAAAAGCCCCTAACTACAAGGCCCCCTATTTTTTTTTTAATAAACCTCTATATTAGGCCCCCAATCAAAACAATTTTTTTAAGATTTCGGCCCATTATTTTATGGGGCTTAAGGGAGGAGGCTTTAGGCCTCCAATATTTTGTTAATTTTGAGTTTTTTTTTAGAAATATTTTATCCAAAAAAAAAATAAAACTTTTTTATCGAAAAAAAAATCAGAAATTTTTTATCAAAAAAGTCGGACATTTTTTATCGAAAAAAAATCGAACATTTTGTTAAACAAAAATCGAACAATTTTTATTGAAAAAAAATCTTAAATTTTTTATCGAATAATAATCGGAAACTTTTTTATGGGCCTTTTAAATTATTAAATTTTTTGACTCTTCCAAAATGTGGGTTGGGGCCAATAATTAGGGACTTGTCAAATTGACTTATGTATCAGCAATCAAAAACAAATTCACAAATTGAAATAAAATAAAAACAAAATAAAAAACACACAACAAAGCCAAAAAAGTAAAAAAAAAAACACAATACAATGTTAAAAAAACAAAAACAACAACAAATCATATGACGTACTACCTCCAAGTTAAGCACAATAGTCTTCTCACGACCAAGAACGGTGGAAGGGTAAGAAAGCAAAGGATCAAGGATTCTAAGGTCACATGCATTAATCTGAACCCTATGCATGATAGCATACTTGTCAACATCAAGCATCGACCCTTGACCCGTAGCATCAATCAAAATCCAACTTCTCGAAGTTTGTGTCTTCTTTTTCACAACCATAGCCTGTGGATCCGCAGGGACAATGCTCCCATCTTACTTTTTTATGTCTTACTTTTTGGTTTCGGAGGTTTTAAAGATTCGAAGTTTTGGTAGGGTGGGAGGTTGAACATTTTAGAGTTTTGAAGAAATGGGTGAAAAAAGGAAAGTGGATTTTTTGTGAGGTTTTTATTGATGAAAGTAGGGGCAATATGGTCTTTTCCTTATGGTTGGGGGGTGGGAGGTAAAATAGGGAGGTGCACGGTACATTCCTCGTGTGTAAGTCTAATACGAAATACATAAATTTGACATAGCCTTTTTTTTTTTTTTAATACAATAGGCCTCCCATATAAATTTTAACCAATAAAAAATATTAGAAATGTATTTTAAGAAAGTGCATTGATAATATTATTGATTAATTGTAGTTTTAGTACCCCTATTTTTGTCAATTCACAAACTTAGTCCCTTTATTTTAAAATCTGACGGTTTTAGTCTCTCATTATGATTAAAATTAAAAAAAGCGATCTGACATGCTTTAAATTAACGTGACATATATACGATGATGTAGAATAATTAATACGTATAAAATAAAATCTTCTAAAAATTTAAATTTATAATTTTTAAAATTTTATAATTTAATTAATGTATCTAAATGATTCTATATCATAAAATTATATAATTATATATTATAACATTTAAAATATGCTAAAATCGGTGATTAAGTCTAATATTATTCTATCATGGGTAGTGAAATCGAATATAAGGGAACAACTAATTTCCGGGCAATACGACGCTAGCACACTATACTTCAACAGGGGAATGTGTCTCTAATCATAGCTTCAATAATTGTGAAAGGGACAAGCACGTACTTGATTGGGACAAACACCACCAATATGGTTCAATATTTGTGTCATGACATCTTCATTTTTAGCTAGACGCCTGATAGATCTAAAACATAAAAGTTGCTACTTTTGAAGGATTTATTATAACACTTTTTAGTTTGGACAAGGCTAAGCATAGCCATTAAAAATTTACTAACCAAAACAAATGCAAAATCTTCATAGTTATGGGTTGTTTTTGGAGTCAGTGCAGGGTTTAGGTGATATCCTTATCAAGGATACATGGCCAGCACGTGAATTTCGTTTGGCTAACATTTTCTTCAAAATTGTGAACCAAATAATATTGGACATTTAGTGTGAATAGGCAAATTTTATAAAATTGTAAATATGATTAAGTAAGTCCTTAAATTTACAAATTAACAAATACATCTAAGAAATTATAAAAATCAATTAAAATAGTTTATATTTAAATTTTTATAATTAGAGACTGTGATGTGACATATTTATTAAATATGTGATTAATCTACATTGACTTTATATTAATGTCGTCACAATATCAATTAACTTTCTCATGAAAATTAAATATTTCATGGACTAATTTGTCCATACTTAATTCATGTATAATACAATTATTCACAAATTTGTCTTTGAAATTATAAAATTTCATTGTCGAATTTGTTCCCGAAAAGATAACACTAACGTGAGATCAACATTGGCAAACTAAATATTCAATTACACTGTCACATTAAAATATCTAGCAGCAAAAATTTATCAACGAACTATTTTAATTGATATTTTACAATTTCAATGATATATTTGATAATTAAATTCATGAACTAATTTGATCAATTGTTACAATTTCAATTATCAATTTATCTATTCACTTGTTACACGAGAACTTCAATTTTTCATCTTGTCTTTGAACTTAGCAAAAAACATAAGATAGAGAGTTTAAAAAGCATTTTCATTTAAGTGTTAAAAGTTCAATCATGAGAGAAACAAATGGAGACGAATGGACAATGGTAAGAGGTAGAAGGAAATTTCTTTGTGGTTATTATGGTGATTAACCGACTAGAAAAGGAAACAAGGACTTGACCACCTACTTCTTCATGGAGATACCAGATGATTTCAGGTCAAGGGAGATGTATAACGTCTTTAAGAAATATGTTGAGATAAGGGCAATAGTGACTACGAAAAAAGAGATAAAAATGGGAGAAAGTTTAGATTGATTTGCAAGGTTCTCCAACGTCCGAGATAGGAGATTGCTAGTTGTTAAGTTAGATGTTGTGCTAAAAACATACTTAAAACAAGTGTAATTTATTGCAAAAGTAATATAAAAGATTATTGTATCCACAAACATTAATTAACAAGTACTAAGCTAATTAAGAGTATTTATTATTTAGATTAATGATAGTAGTTGAACTATTTGGTAACTAAATAGAAAATTAAGAACCAAAATAAAATTGCAAAGATGTAAATCAATGGAGAGAAGTATAGGATCATAGTTTCACTTGTAAATTTGATTATCTTTGATTTTAGTTCTATTTGAATTCATTTCTTTTGATCCAATTACCAATATATTTACTAAGACTATTAACCTGTTTGGTCATTTGTAATTAATAATTTCCCCCTAAATTAACCTCTTGTTTGGTCATGCAAATAGTTTAAATTTAAGAAAAACATAGAGCATAAAAATGTTGAATGATTGGAAGACTAAAATTAAATTTGGTCATGAAGTAATTTATAGTCTCAATTATCACGTAGGTTAGCCAGTTAGATGAAGTATGATCACTACCAACTAATTATTTAAAAACATGCAAAAGATGATCGATCATAATATTTGATTAAAACAATAAGATAATTTAATTAAATAATAAAAAATAATCAAAAGATATCTCGATTACAAGATCCTCCAAAGTTCATAGAAAAGAGTTTAGTTATTCATTATTATAAAAAAACAAAAAAAAAATCAAAGTAAGAATAATGATGTTCATCAAATTAAGGAGAAAAATAAAAACTCGCAAAGAGAATAATTTTTACTTCAAACTTTGATACACTTTATTCCAACTCCAAACACAAAAAGGATGAATATTTGTTTTATCTTTCAGATTTGTTATGCACTAGTATTTATTACTTGTTACTTTGGATCGTGACTATCCTCGTGGGAATGACACTATACTTTCACTTTATAACTTGTCACGATTGTGTATACATGCACACATGAAATTTATTACAACATTCATAAAATGGCTAGCAATGAACTCTAGAAGGGGGTTGAAGAGAGTTTGATATCGTTTGGTAAAGTTTCGAGTTGCACAATGGAAAATTAAAACTTTAATGGTGATCGTATTTACCATATTGGAAATTTGTATTTGAAACTATGATGGCATTGGTAATTTACATAAGAAAAACATCAATTTGATTGAATTCTTTTGAAAGGTTTTCATCTTCAATCAAATTCACAAATATCTCAAATCAAAGACTAAATGAATATCAATTAATATAAACACTTAAAAATCAGAATTTTCAATTTGAGTCAAAGTCTAAGATGTTCAATTCAATGTTAATAACATAAATTCACTCAACACACGAAATCAAGACAAGATTTAAAAGGAGGAAATTCTAATCACAATCTTTCTTGTTGAGAGAATCCCACAACGATTTATACAGGCTTCTCTATTTTGTCATAGCATGTAGAGTACATCTTATCTCTATTCAATTGATTGAGAGTATCTTCATGTTCATGATCAGTATCTAGAATAGACACCCCGACAATTGATATTCCCTTGTTGTTGTTTCTTGCTTCCAAACTCAACTTGACACACAACTTGAATAAGAAAGATTTTTCAATCTATAATATGATCTTGAAGGTTTGAGTATAAGGAATGAGTAAAAATATTCTTACACAAGTTTGGAAAAACAATTTAGAAGTATGAAGCTATCATAATCGATTCAAAGAATCTGCTACATTGATGGTGAATATTTACATGACAGGTGAGTCGATTCACAATCTTTGGACATCAAAAACTTAGTTATTGATGTTTGTAAGCTGACTGATAAGTTCGTAAGTCAATTCAATAAGCTAAAAGTCACTTCGAAAAGGTTTTTGAAGTGTTGCAAAGTATTCCAATTCAATATGATCACATGCTAAAAAGTTAATTTATGCCAAAACAACATGCAACAATTCTTCTGCAGGATAATACTTTTTTTTTTCTTTCATGATTTCTTTCTTATTTAAGTAGCCGATGCAAGATCTAAGTTTGACGTCACTTAAAATACTAAGTCTAATCTTACTAGAAGACACATTACAATTACAAATACAACGAGATAACTTTCAATAAAAATAATTTTATGCTACAACATCTTTGGTGACTCTTCGATTTTCTTTCTCTGCTCGAAGTTCAAAACTAAAGAAATTATTCAGGTTATCTTGTAAGTGATGGCGTAGTGGTGTGTTAAAAGATATTCAAATACTTTTTTTAAGTCAAAATCTATTTGACTATTGGAGCGGTCTACTATTGGAGTAGTCACAGCTGATTGTGTACTACCTGGTAACTTTTCCTTTCAAATCCTTTTACTGTTTATCGTCTTCTATAAAGGCATTTTCCGTTTAGCTTCTAACATTACAAAGTCAAAGTCCATGATAGTGATATACTAACCAATACATTTGAGATATGTTTATCAAACACACGAAATCAGAAACTATATTGATCATAGCATTTGGGCACATGTTTCTAGCTTTATAGTTTGGTATTTTAAAAAATCTTTATAGCTTAGAATAATCTTTTTAACTTGTTTCTAAACTTTGTGTCGAAATTTGATTATGATTTTATTATTTGTATTTTGATCCTTACTCGCTCTGTAGCCAATAACTTGAGCTCTAGATATCAAACTAGTGCATACGAGCAGACGTTGGAAAGTTAAAAATTAGAGCTACAACTTTTGTGTTTGAATAAAAGTCCAATGCCGAACTTTACTGGGCCTAAATTGCAGATTTCGTAATCTGGACTTTGGTAATAATTTTAAATAGCAGGTCACTTGTTTTTAAACCCTAAAGCCCAAAATTGAGTACTATATATTGTGAATTTTCTTTCTTTCTAAAGGGATGAAATATTAGGATTGAGGTTGATAAAAGAAATAAACACTTTTTATTTTATTTTCATGGAAGGCTAATTTTATAAAATTTATCCACGAGTTTAGAGTTTCAATAACACTTTGAGATCTAGGTTACACTGTCAATTTCGCTTCATGATTATATTTATGTTTATTTGATTATATTGATATTCTAATTGCTTAAATTGAATTTCAATAGGATTGCTTAAATTCATTTAATAGAATTTGGTTTCAGTTTCTAATTTAATTTAATTATAATTTTGCGATGTTTGATCGTTAATTGTAATATTTTGATGATTGTGATGTTTAATCTAGTCAAAAAAACCGAATTCACATAGGATTGATTACGCTTGTTTGATCAATTCTATAGTCAACTAAGAATAAAATCATGAATTTGAAATTAAACTCATTGATAGAATTTGTGATAAGTCTGAAACTCGAATCAATAGATTAATCGTTTCGCTCATCTGTTAAAACAAAGTATAAAAAAAAAAACTTTCAAATTTCTACTTTCAATTTGGTTAATATTATTATATCAGAAGTCCTTGCGAAACGACTCAAGTTATTACCTCTATTTATATTTTATCAATTGTATTTTACCCGTGTGCGATAATGGATCAGTCTACTACTGGAGTAGTCACAACTGATTGTGTACGACCTGGTATCTTTTCCTTTCAAATTCTTTTACTGTTTATCGTCTTCTATAAAGGCATTTTTCGTTTAGCTTCTAACATTACAAAGTCAATGTCCACAATAGTGATATACTAACCAATACATCTGAGATATGTTTATCAGACACACGAAATCAGAAACTATACTTTTTCGAGAATTAAAGGATTCAATTCTAGTTGAACAAGAGTGAGACTTTTATAAACACGATGTCATTAGAGGATTGTTGGATATTTTATCAAGGAGCTCTCCTTCGCACTTAAGATTAAAATAGACACTAACAACATAAAGATAATCATTCATAACATTAAAAAATACGATGAACCCTTTGAATAGCAAACTCAAAAAACTAGACGAAAATATCTAACCAAATTCGGTCAACAATAGAAGGAGATAACCGAAATAATTTCTTTAACCAAAATAATTCCCTTAAACTAAATACCCAATCAAAAGGATGAATCGATATTTGCTTATGTTAGCCAAGAGACTTGCCAAACTCAAGTATCAATTTTGACTAATTAACCATAAGTTGACCAACCAATAGAAATAGCTAATAAAATAGGAAAGCATCAAAAGACACAAACTAGAGGCAAACGTGGGATGAAGATTCACCGGCACCAAATTTCTAACCAACCAATGAAATACCAAATCCCACATAAGTTGTTTACATTACTACTCATTCTAAAATCAATTCTAAGATCAGCCAAAGTTTTTTGAAACTATGTTAACAATAGTGATCAAATATAAATATAACGTTTCTATAATAAAATAAGTAAATTAGTTTATATTTACTAGTTTTACAATATATATATATATATATATACACTAGTGATTTAAAAATATTTTTATTACTAACGCATGACAGCCTTATATATCTAACAGTATTCATAAAACTTATAGAAAATGGAGTGAAAATATTGGAGCCTAGAAAAAATAGAGCATAAAATATAGCATATGGATAGGGAAGCAAGAATGACATTGTGGGGGTTTTGAGTACTACGGCACTTAAAGAAGGAAACGTACACGAGATGCTTCGAGGCTTTTATTGTTTGTGAGCTTCTTTTCTTTTCCATATGTTTTCCAAAGATTCTAATTTTTATTTCAGTTGAGAGATTTATTTTATCCATTTAGATCGGTCAATTTAAACTTGAATTTGAGAACATAGGGGAAAAAGAAAAAATCACCTTGTTCTTTTGATAAGTACGTGATTGGACAATTGAAAACCTGGTTAATCGCCGGTTTTTTTAGTGCCAAGTACGGTTAAGGTCATTTTCTTTTTAAAAATACTATTTATTTATTTTTTTAAGTTTTTGTAAAACATTTATTTTTTTCGACGGAATGATAAATATTACTTAAAAATTACATATATAATTGTGAGATATCGAATTTAAATTTGAGATATAATATTAAATATACTAATATCCTTTTTTTTTTATGAGAACTTATTAATTTTAGATATATTTATTACCTATTTGTTTTTAGATATTAATTTATAAATTATGACTTGCATTCATGAAAATGAAATTTGCACTCACTGCTTTCTCTTTAAATGAATAAAGAATTTGCATCTTTAGTTTATAAGTGACACTATTTATTAAGTGTCTCTATTTCAATTAAGTATACTAATTAGAATATACATTTATATCAGTTTCGCTAAAACTTAATTTATTTTACAGATGAGGAAAAGCAACGTGAAGATCAAAGAACAGTATCATAAAGACATATTTTATAATTTTTTTTAACAAGTGTGCAATTTTTTGACGAATATATATATAATTTATTTAAAAATAATATAAAAATAGTAAATTAATTATTACAATATATATGTAATTATACGGTATATAATAATGGGACTCCTCACTTGATATCTACCATCATCCCAAATCAAAGAACCTGATCTAAAAGATTCCTTCATTGCTCCATCTAAGGTGAGAACATAAGTCTGCTTTTCTCCCAATGAAGTCAATGACAAAACATCAAGTTCTACTAAAATGTTAACTCCATTAAGGGCTGTTACAATTGCTTTGTATGTAGACCTAGGTGATCCAACATTTGTAACAGTCCTATATAAGCTTCCACTTAAATAATGTTTGGGGTGTAGGGCTTTGTAAGATAATTCAAACCCCCTACTGTAGTTGTCTCATAGCAGTTGTTCTCATACCCTGTTATGTGTCGTAAAGTTGTTGCGTTGAAGCTTTGTCCGCATAAATATCTGATGTAATCAATTTCGCTGACATCGTATATTAAACCAGGATTGACAGCCTTAATAGGATCAATTTGACCTGCTCCATAAGCGAATTCAGCATCAGAATTATTTATGGGACTCATTGGTTTAGCTGCAAAACATGAATCAAAACAATGTTTATATTAGATAAGAGCAGACTAACTTAGAAACCAAATTAGCTTAGCTTGCATTCAAGAAATGAGGCTACTGTGTAACTTTATATTTTGAAGTTAGAGAAGATAAAATTATGTATTTACCTCATAAGTGATGTTGTTTTCTAATTTGACTCTTATGACAAATTTTCTGTTTATAGTCTCAGCAGCCACAACAATTGACCAAGGTGAACCATGTTGCAAGGATACATGGTTTGGACCTTTGTTTCCTGCCGCAAGTACCTTGAGCACTCCATTCTGCATTGCATGAAATGCTCCAATGGATACCACATCTCTAAAATGGTCATGTTGATGGTCTCTTTTTCCAACATTGAGACGGATATTATGTCAACCCGTCTGCAATTGAATCATCGAAAGCTACAAGAATGTTTGTAGAGCCACATTTAAATGACCAACATGCCTTATAGACGACAATTCTTGCGGAGGAAGCCCCACCTCTTGATGCATGTTCCTTGTCCTAAGCTTAACATACTTGCATGGCTAACTGGGTTGTCGGCTGCTATTGATGCCACATGAGTCCCATGACCCATCGAGTCTCTTGGAGACAATACCAGGTCAGTATCGTCTTCATCTATCATATAAAACTTGAGCAATATCCTTTCCATTTGCTTGGTGGTGGACTAAATCCTTATCATCGAAACTAGGAGATTCTGGCTAGATTCCAGGATCAATCACTCCAATGATGATATCAGATTCAGAGTGTTATGTCTCTACACGTTGAGGAAATCCTATAAAATCCCAAGATTTTGTAGTAAGAATTTTATGCTTCTCCTCGAGAAAGACGGACACCACCCCATCAAGTCCTACACTATCAATTTTTATGGTCAACAAATATACAGACTTTGTTTACATATACCGGCCATTCTGTCGGCTTCTTTATATGTTAGTTTTGCCATAAAGCCGTTGAAGTTGTGTTTGTGATGATGAAGTACAGACCTTGTTGTTGAATTGCTGAATATTTAAATAGTTTACCATTACTTTTCAGTTTGTTTATACGAAAAGTACTAAAAAAAAGTATTTAATGAAAAAATTGATGAAATATAACCTCTTTGCAACTTCTTGTAGCATCTTTTGGTACATGAATAGCAAAGAAGTTTCATCACTCATGTTATGGCCGGTGCAGACGATGTAAGTCTACAATAGAATAAAACATATTTAGCATAGACAAGAAAAATGTACTTATTCTAGCCACAAAGTAATTAAGCCGCTAAACACATGAACCAAGATAACTTAATATAAATGTATTTGCCTTCGGGTTATTTGGAGAAGTTGAGTAACATTTCAGCACCTGTGAAGTCAAAGTAAGGAGATGAAGCAAAACACCATGAGACGCCATTTTCAAACTAGTAATTAATGAGACAAAAACAAGTTAGTTAATATTTCATGTTATTAACATACATATTAATTACCATATATACAGTTAAAGTGTTAATAATATATGTTTGCATATTCCTTTGCATAAATTTATATATTAAATTATATGTAATTATTTGTTTGAATACACCATTAATCAAAGAAGAAAGCAAAAGAATATTTACAAATTGTGTATTATTTAAAAGTTAGCAACAGGTTCCAACAATTATAAATCGCCTACACTCCACCACAAAACAGATTATGGGGATGCTTTTATTTAGATTTAGAAAATTAATGTGTCTAGAGATAATTTTTCATAAATAAATTACATTACCATTCAAATATAAATTATTCCTCAAAACTCAATTTAAAATATCATTACTAATTTTTTACCTCTGTTTTTTTAACCACCTATTTTTTCAAAATTATTTATATCAAATCCAAAACAAACATATGATAATGAATGTATGAGACAAGAGACAGAGTGTGAGAAAAAAAAGAAAAATTAAACAAAAATAATAGAGAAATAAAAATTGGGAATAAAACGTTCGAAACATATATAAATGACATAATTATGTAACATAAATTGTGAAAAATAAAAGTACAATTTTATGAGTAAATGTACTCTTATAATTAAAATTATGATTAGATACTTGATATGTGAAACTATACATATCCAAGTGAAAGGATCAAATTTAACAAATGAAAATAAACTTATTGATGATAGTTAGATTAGTACCATAACAATGCAGAACCAATTATTGTGATAGTTCAATATTCACTCAATATTAGCTCAATAGTAACATGTGATAGTTAGATTAGTACCATAACAATGCAGAACCAATTATTGATGACGACCAAACTAATTAAAAAGTGTAATTTCGTTGCAAGTTAAATTAAGGGGAATTAATTAAAGTCAAATAGCATAGAAATTATTGGAAGCTAAATTAAGTAGAAAAAATTAAGAAAAGTTAATATTAAAAGCTAATTGAAATAAATAACTAGGGAGTTTTAATTAATGAATAGTAACAAACATAAAGAAGAGATATAAATAGAGAGAGAGAGCAAGAGTTATACTTACCGATTTCTTACATTTGATGGCACGAAAGGTGGTATTTATAGAGGAAAAGAAGAGATGTGAACATGTGAGTTATGTATATGCATATCCATCAATGGTAAGATTCTCTCAATGGTCACCATGCTAAGACATTTCTTTAATTAGCAGCTATGAGTCAGGTTGCATGTGAAGCTCAATAATTCAAGCTTTTCTTTTTTCTTTATCTGCATTACTTCTTTTTCTTTCTAACCACAAAAAATTCAAGCGTGTTTTAAATGCTAAGATTTTCAATTTCAATGGTTTGTAACTTAATTTAGTCAGTTCTCTAATTTTTTTCAAAACAAAAGCCACTTCTTTAATTATTGTCAATAGCTTTAATTATTGTTAAAATATTACCACTATTTTTTTTTACTTATTAATGACATTTTCTATAATTATGGTATATATATTATATTTCTTTTTTCTTCTTGCTATTCACTAATACACACAACTACAAAAAGTATGGTGTAAGTAACTTTCATTCTTAGTTTACATGTTTAGCATTTGAAGGGATTACATTATTATTAATATTATTGGTGATCACTCTCATATCTTAGACTTTGATTGTGTATAGTATCCAACAACTAATTATATAAAGTGATCACGTCATTATTTATATTTAATTAATTTTAAGATAATTTAAAGCTTAGGTTGATTTTAGTAATTTAAAGACTTTGATTTTAGTTTTAAAGCTTAAGTACCTGAGATAAGAATTTATTATTATTATTATTATTATTATTTATCAAAACATTGTTAATTTTTTTTTTTTTTGATCGCAGTTAGTATTTGGACCTCCTCTATATAATTTTTTTTTAATGGCAGCCTCCTCTATTATTTTATAGAATTTATGAATATATAATTGTTAAAATGTGATGATATACATGAAGCTAAGGCATGAAATGTGGACTTGATAACTTGAACCATAAGTGTAAATTTAATGGACCACAAAATTTCTTTGTTTGTTTCCCTATTATAAATATATTTAACTCATCTTTTTCTTAGACTAGTAAGTAGTGATTCACCAAACCAATAACTAAAAGAAAAGTAAAGAGAAGAGATAGAAAAGAGAAGAGATATAATCTATTTCATGAATTTATTTTGCAAACTTATATTGTAGTGTAGATCGATATATCATGCATGTGAATTCAAGTACATAGCATTTTTAGTATTATGAGCTGGAAAATATATAAAGTATTGTGGGCACTAGTCACTAGACAACTATTTGAAGTTTGTTACTTTGTATTCACCTTTCGTACTTTCTTCATATTTTGAGTATAATGGTGTTTTAGCTAGGAAAGGAGTATGGTAGTGTATTATATTTTATAAACTGTGTTTGTTACTTATGCTTCATTATATTGATAACCAAGATAAAGAAGATATATTGATACTCTTGAAAGTTCATATTAAATAATATATAAAAAGAATACATTATGCTCTATTTTTAGTGTAATTTTCACATTTATTGCAACATATTTTGGTTATATAAAAATCATTAGTATATATATAAAGTTATTTTTTTTTATTCTACGATAAATAGATTCAACATTGAGTAAGTTATCCATGCATAACATCACTACTACATTTTTTATAATAGACCTTGCTATGAATTTACTTTTCAAAATTTGTGGTAAGCAATTAAGTAATCTATTACTAATAATTAGCAATTAATAGTATTTTCATCTATTTTATATAATAATGTTCCTTTATTTCTCTAAAATAGGTATGTGTCAATATTAAGAGAGAAAAATAGAGGCCTGATCCCTGCTGGATTTTGTAATACTGTTATACTAGTAATATGTAAACATCAATTAACTTTGCCAATAAAAGGAACTTTGTGAATGTGAGTATATATGTTTTTGGTACTACTCTCTTAGCTTTGTCAAAGTGCACTTATCTAATTTTTTTTTTTTTACAGCACATATATATTATTTTCTGGTAAAAAAATATACATTGTACATTAATTTATTAGATCTTATTAATTCCCCCAAATTCTAAGTATGGACAGTTAATTATATTCTAGTTAAAGCAATTATATATTTAATTTATATTTTTGTTACTTATTAGTTTATTCTGTATTTATATTTATTAAGCAAAGTTAACAACTTCATTGAATCTGAATGTGTCCAAAAAATATATTTCAAAGCATCTGAGTTTCTATGTTTTTTATTCCAACACACATATTATGAATTTTTAATTTACTTAAAAAAATATTGCATTTTTGTAATAGAACATCTCACATGTAGTCGGATCATACTCCTCTGCTTATATTTATATATGTATGAGATATGAGTAACATTGTTTTTGTCTCAATCTTGCAATGAGAGTAATGTGTTTTGGTGCAACATTATATTTTATTAAGTCATCAACATTTTTTTTCTCTTATCTATCTAAACTAGCTAGATTATGGCCCGCGCAGCGCGCGAATATTAATTAATTAATTTTATAAGTAATATTTTATGTATTATAAATATAGTTATCTTGTAATATTAATTTATTGATTTGTAATAATTAAATATGATTAGGAAAATTAAAATGAGGGAAAATCATGTTTATCACAATCATCTAATTTAATTTTTAAAATATTTGTAAAATTCGTATAATAACTTATTATATAGGATAATTGTTTGACTCATTTGATTGTTAATTTATTTTTCAACATATAAAGGCACTTGTATTTATTTGATGAAATAAAATGTAAAATACAAATTAAAAAATAAGATGTAAAAATTTATAAATATGATTGACTATTTAATATTTTAAAAAAATGTTAATGTTGAATTATATTGTAGCGTAGTCTAAATTTATTTGTTTTATTAGTATAATGTTTTAATTGCGAGCATGAGAAGTTGTTGTAAAAAAAAAGCTGTTGTGGCATCGGGAGTCTATTTTAAATATATATATAATAGATAAAAGATTTTAATAATTAGAAGTAACTTTTTAATAAATTTTCATATATTCGTATTTTATGATTATTTTTTATAACTTTGTGTATTTTCTGTCAAATTGAATATATATTTTTATTTTATAAAATGTTACTAAAAAAAGTGGATTGACATTAATAAGTAATTTAATTTTTAATGTATAATTGAAATAATATAATTGTTCCTGAAAGGAAGATTAAATAAAGAATATTTATGTCGATATTTACGAGTGATTAGGTGGTTTTTTTTATTGAATTTAATGACTAATAATATTATAAAATAGTTTGTAAATTTATTATAAAATATTTTATAAAATAATTTGATAATAATATAAATTATAAATTATTATCAAATTTTAAAATAATTTATAAATTATAAATTAATTTTAAATAATTGTAAAATAATTTTATAAGTTTTATAAGTAATATTTTATGTATTATAAATATAGTTAAATTATAATATTACTTTATAATATTACTTTATAAGTAATATTTTATGTATCGGAAAACTTTTTCACGAGTATCCAAATACATAAGAATTTATCGAAAAACTTCTGAAATACTTTCCGACAGTTTTCATGTTCAATATTTTGTACCAAAAAACTTTAATAAAAATTCAAATAGTTTCTGGTAAATTTTTATAAGTTTTTTGAGACGTTTCACTATCGAATTGATTGTCACGAAAATATTTAAAATTGTGAAATAAAAAGGAAATTTGAGTTTGTAAAATAGTTAAAATTTACAAGGTAAAGCTGATATTTTAAAAATATTTGAGACATATGTAAAACATGGTATATAGGGTAAAATTTTCATTTAAAATATAATATAACTATTATTAATTTTAATGTTAAAAATATTTTAGTTATGTTTTAAAATATATATATATATATATATATATATATATGAAGAATTACTTGATAAATAGCATTGGACTTCTCAATCATAAGAAGCTGAGTGCTACTGTTATTATCATATACATAAGGTAATTGCATCACTGTCCATAAGTTAATTTGTTGGTAATTAATTTTAATTGCATAATTGCCATATTTATTGGTAATTAATCTAATTTGATATTTTCATTGAAGGTTTTTGTATGAAAAATTGGTGTGCATGCATAAATTGTCAGATAGATTTTTATTCTTATCTCTCCATAAGTTGTCCATGTTTAAACTCGATTCAGTTAACGTAAACAAAAATAAACACTATATATTATTTATCTATATCTTTTTAATTTATGATAATTCATCAGTTATGTAAATAAAGTTGCCAACCAAATTTTTGTTGTTGTAGACAACATTGGATGTTGTTTTTCATCAATGTCACTTCTAAAATTATATATTATTTAGATCCACTGCACGGTTATTATAACAATCACTCGAATATAAAGAATATCTTTGATATGTAAGTAATATTCATTTATTTCTTACATATATAAATAATGTGTTTGGTAATTGAATAATAATCACATTTATTTGATAGTGTTTTACAAGTTTTTCGTGCTCAAATGGGTGCTACGTCGAAACATAAGCCAAAAAACATCACATGGAGAAAGGTATTTTTGGAGATGAGTATGAAGAATTACTTGATAAATAGCACATATATGAACTTATCAATCATAAGAAGTTGAGTGCTACTGTCATCAGCATATACATTAGGTAATTGCATCACTGCCCATAAGCTAATTTGTTGGTAATTAATTTTAACTGCATCACTGCTATATTTATTGGTAATTAATCTAATTTGATATTTGCATTAAAGGTTTTTGTATAAAAGTGATCTAACTGAAAAAAAGGAAGACTAGTGTCAGTATGTGATCGAGCTGAAAGTTATATAATTTGTTAATAGGTGAGTTTCACATTGTAAACTATTATATTTTGTATATTTCTGTGTGAACTGACTATTATTTTAATTAGTTTATTTTATTTATTGTTACAGTAGGATAAAATAAGAAATTGTTGGAAAATTGACATGTTGGAAATTACAAATCATTATTTTAATTACTAATATGATTGTTGTTGTACATATGTAATTGATATTGTGAATATGTAATTGATGTGAATATGATATTGTTGATGTGAATATGTACTGAATATTGTATTGATGTAATTGAACTTGTTGTTGTGAATATGTTTTGAATTAAAAAAATTGCAACTGTGTCAATATGTGCTTGATCAATATAATTTTGGAAAAAAAATATGAAAGACAACGCTTCTTTAAAAAAAATGTCATTAAAGATCTGTTTATACAAACCAGCGCTTTTTTAGAAATGTCATTACAAAATGCCAATCAGATTTACAACGCTTTTAATAAAAAGCGATGTAAAACAAGTATAAAAATTCACCTATTACAATGTTTTTTTTTTGAAAAAACACTGTAAAATTAGTATAAGAATACACCTATTACAGCGTTTTTTTAAAGAAAGTGTTGTAAAACTAATATAACAAGTAGCACTTTTTAGAATATATATACAACGCGTTTTTCAAAAAGCACTATAAAACTATTATAACAAGCACGTTTTATATGCACCTATTACAATACTTTTTTTAAGAAAATCATTGTAAAACTACTCTAAGAGAAGTGTTGAGCGCTATATATTACAGCGTTTTTTATTTTAAATAACTTTATTGTATCTTTTAACAACACTAGATACTATAGCATTTAAAAGCGCTGAAAAATATTATTTTTGGCGTAGTTGCATAAACTTAAATGAAGAATCTGTTAATAAAAATGGTGTTTTGAGTTACAAGGTAAGTGATCTTCCAACTATAGATACCTTAAGTTTAGCCTTAGTATCTTCTTTAATGGACGAAGAGAATTATGATTTATTTTATCTGCAACTAGGGACCATAACCATTTATTTACGGTTAACACATAGCCTTTCATGAAGAACTATGACTATCTAATTTTTATTTTTTTTCCATTTTTTCTATTTTTTCTTATCATAAAAATAGAAATAACACTTATGATATCTACCCCATATTTTTACGACAATCATATGCTTAGCAATAAATTTTATATAAAATAATTATTCTAATTTAGATAATTAAGATAATTTTCCTAACACATTTAAATATTACATGTGTGATCTAAAATTACTAACACTATCCACTAACAACTAACTTATCTGCCATAAACTCATTCGTTATCACCTAGTTTTTATTTATAACACAATGACCAAAGAGAGGGAGTATATATCAGCCAATGTGCCACATGGAAAGAATGTAAAAACTAAAGACATAAATTAACTATAAAACTCAGTGTGAATTGTCTCAAATTATTTCTTCATTCTCATTTTAAATACTCTATTTGTCATTTTTTTTTTGTCTAAAATTATTTGTTATTTTACAATACCGATACAACATTAATTACTTTTTTTCACTAACACTTTTATTTATTATATTTTAACTCATCAAATTTTTCTACTAATTGCAATTAATAAAAATATTTGAGTAAATGAAACATTTTATCATTAAAATCAAATCAACTAATCATTTTGTAAAGAATTATACACACTTAAAATGAGATATTTAAAATGAGACGGAGTAAGTATTTATCTTAAAGAATGATGTTGTTTTTCACACTAATAAAATGCAAACAAAATATCTATCAGGTTCCAAAATTATTCTATTCTAAATGCATATATTTTTATCATTGAATTTAATTAATGTCTTTTTTAAGTTGCACTTATGTTATGCAATTGTTTTAGTTCAAACTTTTTCCTTTAAGGTAGTCTATTATCTTAGAAAGAAAATTAATTATTACTATCAATTCAAATCATTCAACTATTTTTTAATTTCATTACTTGCCTTGTGAATTTTATAATATCACTTTTAATATGTTTTCAAGTTATTCTTTTGTGACATGATTAACACTTTATTGTCAATTTCCTTATCTATAATTCATACATCTATTAGAAATAAAACTGTGTAAAATAAAATTGTAAATACAACTATTTTGTCTGATTTGATATCTAAGTCATTGCATTTATGCTACTAAGATATAATATTTGTTTAATTAAAGTGTTAGCTCACGAAGTAAAGAAAAATGAGATTTATAAATAGTTAATTTTAAATGAGACTTATAAATTATATATAATTTCTAATGATTACTAATTTTTTAAAAATAAATCTCATGACGCCCGCGCATTGTGCAGATTGATATCTATATGTTACTAGTTGTTAATTGAAAATATAGGAATGCGAGAATAATATGCTATTTGAATCTTACACATGTAGTTATTCTACATGTCATGTAGGAAAACGTGATATATTGATAAAATGACGTATAAACAATTAGTGGTTACTGTAATTCAGGAACCTTGTAATGGGAGAATTCAACAACCGGATAATTTATTTGACAAATATTTCAACAATAAAAATATTTAAAATAAATAGTTATTTTTCAAAAAATAATTAAATAATAATTTTTGAAATAATAAATTATTACAACAATCCTCACATATTTAATTTTTTTTCTAAAGATTACAATTGAAAAACATTCATTGATTAATATCGCATATGTAATACATTATATCTTTGTAGTGATATATGAACACGTTCTAGATAAGTAAGACTTAACACACAAGTGATCGGGTGTAGTTCAATATTTATGAATCTCAAAAAATTGATGTATGTTATAGGTCTACCATTCATATTAAATTCCCACAATTCTTACTATTATCCCATTTTGTACAAAATAGGTCGTGCACACTTGATATTCATATATTCATGAGTGCTATAGAGATTTGTCATGAACTCATACAACTGGCCACACTTGACACCCACATAGGAGATTTCATCAAATGTATGCTGCAAATCATACAACACCTATAAGATAGATGAAAATCATTAAAAGCTTTATAGCTTAACCTATATAGCTTAATCATCGGAACTATCTTTAAGTCAGTTGTCTGTATAAACGAGTTAAGAAAACAAGGCAGTGTAAATTTTGTAAATAGATGAAACGCATTTAAGACGGTTATATTAGTTAAAGATAAAAAATTAATATATCTTTTTAACTCGGTTACTTACTTAAATGACTTAATAAAATGAGACGGTAACAATTTTATAAATATTTAAAACTTATTTAATGCGGTGATAATCGATTTAAAGACAAACGTAAAGAATATAAAAATGTGCACTTAGTGTTTTATCTTCCACCGTATTGCAACTATTTCATCATCTCGCACCCATCGTCAAACTCAATTTCATCGTCACATATTAGTTGTCCAAATTATTGCATAATAAATTAATATGATTAATTTTTTTTATAATTCTCTACCATTATATTTATATTCTTGATATATAACAATAATTTAGAGACATTGATATAGTGATTTGTATATGTGGTCATAATTTTTTATTTTAGATTTTGTGGCTCTATTAATAAGTTAAATTACAAAATAAGAAAGAAAACAAAATAGTACATTAGTATTATATTACTATTATTTAACATGAATATGACATTGTAGAATAATAAATAAAAAAATAAAAGATAATAAAATTATTTTATTTTTTATTTCACCTTATTAAGTACTGTTATTTATTTTTAATAAATGATTATGGATCATAGTTAAATGAATACTAATTGTTTGAGTCAAATGTATAGATATGGATAAATTTACAATTTACTTAAAAAAAAATCATAAAAATCAAGAAATTTTTTTGTTGTTGTTAATTTTTAAATGGAACCGGTTACATTTTGAAGAAATAAAAAATTATTGTGGGATTTGTTATAGTTATACAAAATGGATATGATATGATGATTTGTTAAACATGACAAATTTACCAGTGTGACTACTATGTCATGTTACATATATTGAACATCTTAACATAGTTGATTCATGGATGCAAGTACGTAATCTTTTATACATTGTTATTGATTGTGGTTTTTTGTATTTGTATGATAAAAAAATCATAAGTTGTTATTGATTGTATTTTTTAATGTTCATATGATAAAAAAAAAAGTTAGGATCCAAATCAAATTAAAGAAGTTAAAAAATATTGTGGATTTTATTTTAAAATTAATTGAAGAAAATGACGATACTAATATATGTCTATTAAATATTGCTACATTGTGATTCTGTAATTTTATTAATGGACATTTAATTTTTTTTCATCTTGTCAATAGTGAATGGGATACATTTTATTTGTACTATGTATTTTTTGTATGAATATGAGATATTGTGATATTGTATATTTTGGTTATTAGATGGTTATATAAAATTGTGATTGTAAGTACAAAATTCTTATTTGAAATTTAATGTCAAATATTTACGGATTAGGAGCATAAAAACAAAATTGGAAATTTATAAATAAAAAAATTATTATTTTAACTATATCTATTAAGTCAATTGATCAAAATATCCGACTTAAAAAAATGATCTATTGTCGACTTAATATGATGAATCTCTGTTAAGTCGGTTCATGAAACGAGTTAAAAAACAACTTATTTTTTAAGTCGTTTGTTGTTAACTTGGACACGGAACCAACTTAAAATGTACATTTTAACCGACTTAAAATGACAAAATTCTACTAGTGAAATGCAATTTAACACACCAATTTTCAATAGTACGAGTGTATTTTTTTTTTATAAAACAAAAAACTCAATAAAAATAATGCTAAATAGTAATAATAATAGTAAAGTGTGTGTAAAAGCAAGTTGTAAGTGGAATAATAAGGAGGATGGAAGAGAGATGATGAAAGAGTACCGTCACATAAAATTTTTGTTGAGGAGATAATATTTGAATGAAATGGCACAAAATTGGATAATGTGTCACACTAGTATTTGAGAGTTTAATTTAATATATTATAATAAATATTAATAAATATATCCCGATTTAGTGAAGATAGGAGGAAAATAACTACGAGAGCTTCTACTGTAAATTTATAAACTAAAGTGCTTTAGTACATTTGTTCTCTGAACTAATAAATTAATGATTCTTTTTATAAATCAAAGAGTTATTTGTCAACTTTTAAATTTTAGTTCTATATAATTTCATAAAAAGAACATCATTTTATTATTTATAAATGTTTTACTAATTTTTTTTTATATTTTATTGTAAAAGATATTCAATTTTAATTATTATGAGTAATAAAATTTCTAAAAAATTTAATTTTAGTCCGTTGATATTTTTGGTCAATAAAATTTAATTATTATAATTTTTTAAATGATAAGACAATATCCTTCGGTCTCTTGTATAGTATTGGCTATCTTAGTATTGGCTATCTTAACAAAATATAAGAATTCTCCAGTCTAGTGAGCTTCTTTTATATTCAAATAAAATATAAGTTATAGAACACTTCCACGTACAGTTAACAACATGAAAAATGGCCAAATAAAATAAAAATACCTTAGCAACAGCTTTTGGTGGGTTTTCTCCTCCTAGTTTTGTATCAACACACTACCTGGCCTTATCCTCACTGAGTTTAGGTGTAGCCTAAAACACACATCAATCAAGATCAGCTAGAATTTACAGTGGACATGGATCACAATAAAAAGAAGCTTTGATTATGTTTCTTTTTTCTTTTGTTGGACCAAGGGGTGAGAGTGTAAGGATATAAATTAGTACCCAAGTAACCAGACTCTGCTGTCCACGTGGTAGTGTATGACCAACAGGTCTCATTCCGGTCTAAAGTTCCAGAAGGACAACACCAAAACTGTATACATCACGCTTAGCATTCAATTGTCTAGTCATTGCATATCTGCATCCACATGATAATGATTAGCAGTTGAAGCTGGGGAACTAAATTTAAATGGTTTTCCCAAATTGATACTAAGATAAAGATACATAATATATGGGAATTGCTCATGCTTGTCCAGTAATCTGTAGCATATGAACATTCTCCATGGCTTTTCCAATATATATTATTCAACATTTACACACAAAAAATAGGTCCTCATAAGAAAGACAGAACCCAAGTATTTGATGACATTGATGTCTGAGAGGTAGGCAATGCAACTGAAAATTCTGACTACTAATCAAATCCCTTAAAGCTTCCTCCACGCAAGTATTCATAAATAAGAAATTTGACTCATAGAAAGACAGAACCCAAGAATCTTTACAACATTCTTCTATCTAATTTAGTCAAAGTTTTTACTTCAACTTTCAAACTCTTTGAAGACTAGTTTCCAAATTTAACTAGCTTCATCACATGAACTAAATCACTGCTAGTTTCCTGCATCAATAAACTAAATCACCACAAAAACTTATGCTTAAAATCAAGATAAATAAAAACAAGTAATTCAATAAGAGAAGAAGTAATTTCTCCTGCTAACAACAATGAAACTAGTTTTCTGCATTTTTCAGTTCTAAAATTATACTAGAGCTAGAATTGTGAGAGAGATTCACTATACTTATAACAGGCGAGTCACAAATTATGAGGAATTTCACCATAAAAATGATTAAGAGAAGCAGAAAATCTATATAAGCTTTTAACAAAGCCAAGAACTTGAGGAATTTTACCATCAAAATGGTTATTATCAAGCAGAACTTGTTCTAAAAAAAAGCTTATGATATTGACTCAAGTATTATTTCCTTCATTGCCTTAAAATCAATAAGGATTGGTCACAAAATTAAATAGAGATTAACAAACTTAATCCCTCCAAAAAATGCAGGATATATTGGTGTACCTCCTCCACAAGAGCAAACTGATGGACAAATTACCAACCACATTCTAGTTTATCCTGATTATCAAAGTATTACAATCATTCTATTGAAAGGTTATGGAGCTATAATTTTGCATTACAATCATAGATTGAAAGGTTATGGACTATATAAAAGGTATCATTTCATTCTAATCCTAGTTATCATTTTGTTATAAAAAGCAACCTGCTATAATGAGAAATAATAACAACCAGCCCCAACATCAGTTGAATAATTCCCTACCTCTCAGACATCAATGTCATCAAATATTAAAAATTAAATATGACATGATCCTTGAACAACAAACGAAGGCAATTGAACCATGAAATTTTCACAGCATAATATATCAATGTTCGTCTACAATTCGATAAAACTCAACGCTCTAGTTACAAAACTCAAATCTCAATCGAATGAATCTAATGAAAGCGGATCGAGTCGGTTTCCCCCAATCAGACAAAACTACTATCAAAATTCAAGCCAGAAGTCACAGATCGGTCTAAAGCAAAATCAGTTTTGTCAAAAACATTTGTTAAATTAAAAAAAAATAAAAAATAAAAATAGAAAAAACTCATCCATAAACGAAATTATTGAACCAAAAAATTCAAACAACTGAATGAAAAAAAAAGTACATGATTATTATTTTTTTGGTAAATCAAAAAGGTAAAGTGTTACATTGAAGGATGTGATAGATCGATGAGTATCTGAAATGAGACGAAAGAGCGAAATTGTGGAGTTGAGACTCTTGAAGCGGTAGGTAGTGAGAGTGTGAAAAAAAGGCGCGTAATTGAGGATTTGAGTTCGTAAAACGGGTGAAAGTAGCGCAGGATAAGCAGAAAGGAGTGCGTAGAATAAAGGAGGTGCCGAACAACCAAAGCTTTTGACTCGGTTTTGAGTTGGAATTAGATCTACAATTGTTGTGTTGTACTGTGATTATTGTATTGTTGAATCTGAATCCTGAGGCTGAATCATAAGAGAAATTCGATTGAGATGAATACGTATTGAAGGGGAAATCGATTAAAGAGGAAATTGAAGGAATCAATTCAAGAGGGAATCCAATTTTTTTTGATAATTTATGAGATGAAATAGGGAGAAAAATTGAGAAGAGCTTCAATCAGTCCTTAATCTTTTGAGTAAATTTGAGAAGAAATATAAAACAAAAGTTTCTGAGATTGAAATGGGAGAAAGGAAATCAATTATTGGTGAATTTTGAGCAAATTTGAGAAGAAATAAGAAAAAAAAAATTATGAGATTCAAACTGAAGTGTGGGTCAACGAAGAAAAACTGTTGCTCAACTATAAAATATTTTTTACATGAATATTTGAGTTTTTTTAAAGTTAATGTGACGTAAAATATTACTAAAAGTTGAGTGTTACAGTAGATATTTTTTTTAGTGTCTTTCAAAATTATTTATATCAAATCTAAAGCAAACAAATGATAAAGTGTGAGAGATGAGAGAGAGAGTAAAAGAAGAAAAGAAAAATTAAGTAAAAATAAAGAGATAGAAAATAGGAAATATAACAGGTAAATTGGAAAAAAAAATGAGGGAATTATGTAAGAGTAAATAATTTTATAACTAAAATTGTGATCAGATAAATTCAAGACTTACTGTCATTGACATGTTAAGCTATGAATATATCGAAGCCAATGGTTCAAAATTAACGAATGAAAATAAAGAAAAGTAAAACAGTGGTAGCATGCTCTTATTCATTGACAATTATTAGGCGGAAAATCCTGTTTTGATTATTATTGGAGCTAGTTTAGGGAGTATGATTGTGTTTTTATATTTTGTTTTGATTTGTTTGTACAAGTTCTGAGCTTGGAACTTTATTATTATAATTCTTGTCCTCTGCACATCTTGTGCTGTTGAATTACATAATTAATAAAGGTTTATTTTACCTCTTCAAAAAAAAATCATGAACAAGATTCACTCAATATTAGCTCAGATAATTTAATAATAACTTGTGATATTTAGAATACATAACAATAACAGACCAAAAGTGTACCATAACAACGCATAACCAATTAATTCAAGCCAATTTTTTTTTTCTTTTATTTCAACACCAACTTTAAAAAATACAATTTTTTTTAAATATTAATTAATAAAAATAAACATATGCTAAGTTTAGTTTTCTATATATATATATATATATATATATATGAATATATTAATACTGTGTAATATTATTAAGTTTTTACCGGTGGTCATTAGATTTGAACGAATAGCAGCAGGTGACCATGTAGGATGATATGACTTGATATACGTTGTTGCATCAGAAACATGTGGATATGTCATTGATGTTCCACACAAAATATTAAACTCTAATTTTCTACTGTCACCGTCAACTTCAAAAATAGGGGAATTTGGAGACCAACCGACTATAATATCTTCCCCAAGAACAATGATATCAGGCTACAAAATTAACATAACAAAAAGTTAACAATTTTTATTTTAATATGAGAAATATGTGTTTAATTAATTTATTCATAGAAAAGAAACCTTGAGGATATCAAAAGTAATATTGTTTGGACCCCTTGATGAAAAGAAGCAATCATGAGTGCCAAAATATCTTCTAACTCTTTAGTCTTAAATATAGTTGTGGTTGGAGTACTGCAAATTGATTAATAAAATAAACTTTAGATAAATGTAGGTTTCTAAATTATTGTTATGTATATGAAATTTTGATTTGATACCTTGAAGAGTGTATATATTTATGTATTTTGGCGGCATCGTTAGATTGAAGGTAACATCCAAGCAAGGCAAAAGGAAGGGCACTATTAGTAAAAGTGTGACCTTGTGTCAAAACACCAATAGCACCAGCTCTAAAGGCATGTGGACCACCGATCTTACCTTCACACAGCACAATTTTGCCCTTCACCAACTTCTCATCCAAGGAATTGGTTGGACAAAATCTGCAATTTTGGAATACTTCCATTAGCAAATTATATACATTTTAAATTTTCCTCTATTTGATAATGCTCTTTACAGAGCACACATGATTGTATTATAATTGGGTCCAATATGTTGTTAGAAAAGTACAACTTCTAATTTTAATGTCTATATATATATTTTACTTAATTTAAATTTTTATGTGACAAAAGTTGAATCATAATAATTTTATAGAGACTCCTTACACATATTTTCCCTTTAATGTTTGTTCATATGGTCAAAGGTTTACATCATTTGTTAACTTCAATAATATCACGATCACGGCTATATACATGTATTGTCGTCTCTTGAACCCTGCTTCCTTATTTGGGACATCTCAGGCGTAGATAATAGGATACATTTTTTCCAAAAGGTCAAATGTATTCAGTGAGATACCATATCGTTTAACCAAGATATACACATTATTACTTATGTAATTATCATGTATAAAAAAATAATTTATAATTAAGCATCCAAAATTTCATATTATCAACTTAGAAACCAAATTAGCTTAGCCTGCATTCAAGAAATGAGGCTATTGTGTAACTCTATATTTTGAAGTTAGAGAAAATAAAATTATGTATTTACCTCATAAGTGATGTTGTTTCCTAATTTGACTCTTGTGACAAATTTTCTGTTTATAGTCCCAGCAACCACAACAATTGACCAAGGTGAAGCATGCTGCAAGGATACATGGTTTGGACCTTTGTTTCCTGCCGCAAGTACCGTGAGCACTCCATTCTGCATTGCATGAAATGCTCCAATATACCACATCTCTAAAATGGTCATGTTGATGGTCTCTTGTTCCGGCAATTGAGACAGATATTATGTCAACCTCGTCTGCAATTGAATCATCGAAAGCTGCAACAATGTTTGTAGAGCCATATTTAGATGACCAACATGCCTTATAGACGACAATTCTTGCGGAGGAAGCCCCACCTCTTGACGTTCCTTGTCCTAAGCCTAACATACTTGCATGGCTAACTGGGTTGTCGGCTGCTATTGAAGCCACATGAGTCCCATGACCCGTCGAGTCTCTTGGAGACAATACCAGGTCAGTATCAGTCAAGGCTTCATCAATCAAATAATACCTTGCTCCGGTTAATTTCCTACTACAACATATATCAACCATTGTTAGTATAATAGTACTCTCTTTAGTAAATTGAAAATTTTAACATGAGTTCAAGTATAACATATTACTTGTTGCAGGTAAAATTAAAACTTGAGCAATATCCTTTCCATTTGCTTGGTGGTGGACTAAATCCTTTATCATCGAAAGTAGGAGATTCTGGCCAGATTCCAGAATTAATCACTCCAATGATGATTTCAAATTCAGAGTGTTTTGTCTCCACACATTGAGAAAAACCTATAAAATCCCAAGATTTTGTGGTAAGAATTTTATGCTTCTCTTAGGGAAAGACGGACACCACCCCATCAAGTCCTACATTACCAATTTTTATGGTCAGCAAATATACAATTATACATGTAGAAAGATTAGATAATTTTAAAATAGAAAAAACTATTATCTACATATACTGGCCATTCTGTCGGCTTCTTTATCTGTTAATTTTGCCACAAAGCCGTTGAAGCTGCGTTTGTAATGATGAAGTACAAACTTTATTGTTGAATTGCTGAATATCTATTATATATTTAAAACAGAAGACTCCACTGCCACCTCACACTATTTTCTCCACGTATGCAAACATTTTCCACGTAGGCTGAAAAGCTTACGTGTACGTCTCCATAGAGCTTCTACTCAGTTTCTAAATTGTTTTTCTCTAAATTATATACATCATTCACTATTTTATATTATATCTCCTATTTAAGTATTATTTCTTAACTTTTACTCAAAATTTTTAAATTAATTCTACATTATTATTTTATAACGTCATATTATTATTAATTAAATTTGCTTAAATCTTTCACATTAAATCTACATTACTACTCAATACGGTTTTTTTTCTGCATTAATCAACTTTACGTTTCCTAAAAAATCTATATGATAATATTATTTGAAAATTATTTTATAATTATTTACAATAAATTTATAAATTATTTTATAATTTGATAATAATTTATAATCTATTATATATTTAAAACAGAAGACTCCACGTATGCAAACATTTATAAATTATATACTTCATTCACTATTTTATATTATATCTCCTATTTAAATATTATTTCTTAACTTTTACTCAAAAATTTTAAATTAATTCTACATTATTATTTTATAACGTCATATTATTATTCATTAAATTTGTTTAAATCTTTCACATTAAATCTACATTACTACTCAATACGATTTTTTTTCTGCATTAATCAACTTTACATTTCCTAAAAAATCTATATGATAATATTATTTGAAAATTATTTTATAATTATTTACAATAAATTTATAAATTATTTTACAATTTGATAATAATTCATAATTTATATTATTATCAAATTATTTTATAAGTTATTTTATTATAAGTATATAAATTATT
>JBBPBS010000629.1:7175848-7191218 GCA_037974835.1 Cicer judaicum | reverse complement strand
AAACTTTTAAGTACCTAAAATTAATTTAAAGTATATGTAAATCTGTAATAAAATAAATTTCGAACTCTTGATGAAATATATTCAATAATTTTCTTTTACAACAACTTCTCATGGTCGCAATTAAAACATAATACTAATAAAACAAATAAATTTAGACTAATCTACAATATAATTCAACATTAACATTTTTTTTAAATAAAAAATATTAAATAGTCAATCATATTTTAAAATTTTTACATCTTATTTTTGGGTTTGTATTTTACATTTTATTTCATCAAACAAATACAAGTACCATTATATGTTGAAAAATAAATTAACAATCAAAGTAAAATGAGTCAAACAATTATTCTATATAATAAGTTTTCATATGAATTTTATAAAATATTTTAAAAATTAAATTAGATGATTTTGATAAACATAATTTTCCCTCATTTTAATTTTTCTTATCATATTCTATTATTACAAATCAATAAAGTAATATTATAAAATAATACTTATAAAACTTATAAATATTCGCGCAACGCGCGAGCCATAATCTAGTTTAAATAGTTTACCATTACTTTTCAGTTTGTTTATACGAAAAGTACTAAAAAAAAGTATTTAATGAAAAAATTGATGAAATATAACCTCTTTGCAACTTCTTGTAGCATCTTTTGGTACATGAATAGCAAAGAAGTTTCATCACTCATGTTATGGCCCGTGTAGACCATGTAAGTCTACAATAAAATAAAACTTATTTAGCATAAACAAGAAAAATGTACTTATGTTAGACATAGTAATTAAGTCAATAAACACATGAACCAAGATAACTTAATAAAAAGAATATAAATGTATTTGCCTTCAGGTTATTTGGAGAAGATGAGTAACATTTCAGCACAAGTGAAGTCAAAGTAAGGAGGAGAAGCAAAACACTAGGAGACCCATTTTCAACCTAGTAATTAATGAAACAACAAAATGCTTAATAGTGTGTTATTAACATACATATCAATATATACACTACGAAAATGTTAATAGTATCAGCATATTCCTTTGCATAAATTTGTGTTAAATTATATGTTAGTTAGCAAATGATTCCAACAATTATAACTCGCCTACACTTCACCATAAAACATATATGTGGATGGTTACATTTAGATTTAAAAATTTGATTTCTATAGAGACATTTTTCCATAGGTAACTTTACATTACCATACAAGTACAAGTTATTCCTCAAAGTTTTATTTTAAAATATCATTATTAATTTTTTACCTCTATTTTTTTAATTGCCTATTTTTTCAAAATTATTTGTATAAAATCCGATACAAACATATGGTAATTAAAGAGTGAGAGATGAGACATAATGAGAGAAGATAAAGAAAAATTAAACAAAAATAATAAAGATCTTAGATTGTTATCATTGTAGTCAATTGTTATACACTCTTGATTTCAGTCAAAGTCATTGTTGTAAAACTATTCAAGCTATTGTGTAAATTGAGGAAAGTGGTGTACTTTCTTCAAGTGTTGTAAACTGGGATAATGGTGTGTTATCTTAGGGTGATTGTTAGAAGGTGGGAACATAAGTCTTAGAGTTAGACTTGTACTTATTCTATCAAATAGTGAAAAATCTCTTGTGGTGTGCAAGAGGGCTGGATGTACCATTGATTGTAAAAGAAACTAAGATAAATTGTTGTGTTCTTTATTTTTCTATCATTTACATTTTAATTTACTAAGTCTCTAAAAACCAAAAAATTTATATACACCTAATTAACCCCCTGCCCCCTAGGTGTGCCTATGCACTAACAACCTCTAGCTGAAGAAAGATGATAATTTATTAGAAGAATATGAACCTAGTGAATGTTATTAACTCATGATTCATTTGCCATTCGAATTTCTATTATTTTTGTCTGATTGACAAAAGGGGAAGAAAGTGATTTGCGTACAATTTAAATTGTCTAATGTTTACATATTTGGGGAAATGACTAGAGGAAAAAAAATGGATATCACGAGAGGAAGTAAAAAGGTCAAAGGAAATGATCAAATTAGTCAAATGCACGCTCTAAAAAAGTTTGTGCATTTGTCTCTAATAGAGTGCCTTTGAATAATGTTGTGCCTCAAAAGACTCAACGTGCCTTTGAATAATTGTGTGCCTATGAAAATTCAACGTGTTTAGAGTTTCCATGCCTCTGATGAGCAATAATTGTTCCATGCCTCTGAAGAACAATAACTTCAGCATGCCTCTAATGAATAATAAATGTAGGATAGTTATGATGAATAGTAACTTCAACATACCTCTGATGAACAATAACTTTAACATGCCTATAATGAAGAGTATTTTTTAGCATACCTCTGAAGTCTGAAGTCACTAATCAAGTCTTCCTATGAAGCTTATATTTTGTTGACTCTAAAGACAACAACTCATTCCAAAGTGTTGCCTCTATTACACAACATACTATAAACTTGCATTAACTCTGATACATAACATACTTGCACTGACTCTGTTAATGCAACAAAGGTGAAGTTTTCCATGCCACTAATTCTAAGTCACACAACTTTGCATTTTCTCTAACTATTATTATTCAAGCAACACAACACTTGACTACAAAAATCAATTCAATAATTATGATGGAGAAAAGTCGACGAATCTAATGGAAGGTCAAAAGCTTTGATAGATTGAGAAAAATAGTAAATTGGACTTAGTTATATTCTGAAGATCCAAGAATAAGCCAAGATTCATTCCATCTCAAATCAAATCAAGCGTATTGCATCTAATTTGTGATTCTTTTTATGTTTATTTTACGTGTTTTTAGATAATCAAAACGTTTGAGAGTTTTTATAATTTTTAGTTTACATATTTGAGTTTAAATTTTATTTATAATTATAATATGTTAGGATATCCTTATTGTCAATTGTTGTTTGTATACATTTGGTGCAAATATTTTTTATCAAATTGTGTTTATATTTTATTATGAAGTATGTTATGTGTCATCCAATATATTTTTTAGATATACGTCGAAATATATTCTTAACATGGTGTAGTCATACATCTCTGAGTGTAACACATGACTATCTAAGTTTCCTCGTATAAAAAATAATACATACTTAATGTTTATATATCCTATATTTTTTGTTTCTATAATTGTTTATTTTTCTCCAACTAAATATTGCATAGCATCATCATGATGAAAAAAAAAATCATATTTTAATGCAAAAATTAGTTTATTTTTAATGAGATCTACAAATTATTTTATAGTTATCTAATAAAATATTTATACTCCATTTTTTATATACAATTTTATTAAAACAGTCTCACAAAGTAGTGTGTTGCCATCTCGGCATTAATTTTGTTATATAAATTTTTTTTTGACACATCTATGTTATTCTACTCATTCAAATAAACTAGGATGTTGTCATCTCACTATTAACATATTAATTTTAATAGATTACTTGATCCATCATATAGTCCATTAATGATTAATGGTTAATAGACTATTAACTTTATATTTATTTAATGCATAAATACTTTTAACATAATACTCTTTTTGATCTATTTTCTCATAATATTCAAAGAGTGAAATATGATATAAGAAATTAAATTATAAATCGATTGATCAAACATTAAAAAAGAAATTTAACAGTTTAAAATCTTATTCATTCAATAAAATATAACTAAAATTTTAATATATTAATTCAATAGATAATATTTAATACATGAATTAGTTGCAATTATGTTCTCTAAGACATTCTACAAATTCTCAAAATGTATGTTTATAAACTCATATATAATAATTACTTAAATAAATTCACTTAGAAAAAATAATAACAAACAAAATTAATAAGTTATATTATTTGTGAAATTTTAAAATTTTATTTACAATAATATTAGTATATTAGATTCTATATATCCCATTCTAGTTGGAATTATTTGAACTGTAGCAACAATTAATACATTGGTTCGCTGAATGTAGTGTAGACATAGTAAACAAATCAATTTGCACAGTGAGGGGACCATATTGATCACTTAATTTTGAATTTAAATTTCTTAAAAATTCTAATCCCTTAATTTCACATTCTAATCCCTTAATAAATAAATAGTGATTACATTCTTGTCTTCCATCTACCCTATACACTACAAACAATCTACAAACTCTTTTGCATTACCTTTAACACGCATCAATCAAATTAAATATATATCAAGAAAGAAAAACAAAAACTAGAGTAATAAAGCTAACTTCAATTAAATTCACACTGATAAGAGCAACCAGTTAACTTGCCAAGCATTAAAGGAATAAATTAAACACACACACATTCATCATAAGTGTATGACTAACACCCACTACAAAAAAAAAAACTATATATTATGACACTCACTTAAAGTGTCACTGTTTTTAAAAATATTATATTCTTTTAAAAAAAATTAAATGCACAAAGATTAAGTGTTGCCCTTTGGTATTGTACCATGAAAATGCAACTACACACTTACTTCACAGAGACTGTGAAACCTTTTCTTTTTGTTTGCATTTTTCAAACTCTTTTCTCTCTGCTATCTTCAACTATCTCTAATCTCCAAAAATCCTAAATTCCATTTCGAACAACTCTAAATTCATCTATCTCGTTTCATTTCGCGATTTGCAGTAGTAAGTAAGTTCTATTCTCTTTCCAAATCATTTCAGTTTGCGATTTCAATTTTCATTTTGGTAATCTTGCTTGTTAAGTGTCATTTTTTAGCGATTTGCTGAATGAGGTTGTGGGTTTGCGATTTGTTCTGTTTTTGAGCTGATATGAGTGGGTTTGCGATTTGCTGAATGAGGTTGTATACTCATGCTTTTCTTGTGGGTTTGCAAATGCTTGGCAGGATTACATCAAAGCCTGGGGGAAAACCTAAAATGGGTAGGTGAGTTTGTGGAAGTTTACGTTTACTCCTTTTGTTGAGTTGAAGTAGAATTTTTTTATTGCTGCATCTTGCATGTAATGCATTGCATGCTTACCCATTTTTCTTAATGAGGTTAGATAGATCAGACGACCATACTTCCCTATCATGTATTAAGTTCGAAGCTTATTCTGATGAAAAGAATTCTGCCAAAGTGATCCTACCTATGATTATTGTATGTCATGGATTGATATTATTTTCTTAAAATACTTTGTTGCTGTATACTTTGTGTTTTTATTATTCCAATTTACAGAAATCTCTCCACTGTTCATCATAGTACATGCTGGGCTTATAGTTTCTGTCATTGTTTATTAATGTAGTGGGACAATGCTACATGAACATAACACATTTTACTAAGTTTTGCAGCACACTTTTTTAAGCATCCATTATTATTGTTCATTTCGTTCGTCATCTCACAAAATCGTAAAAATTAAGTTTCAAATCGTTCTTCCATCTCAAGTAAATGAATATTGTTCTTCATCACAATTTCCTCGAAATCCATTTCCTTAGAAATTAGAAATGAGTGTCTTTGAAGTTTTATCTGTTTTTAGAGAAAGAGATGAGAAGTTGTTATTATGTTGTGTTGGAACTTGGAAGAAGACAAGGTGATGATTGTAATAAGCGATTCATTCACACGACACACTATCCTTTAAACAAGTGGAAATATAGAAAAGTAATACTACATTATGATAGTTGTTTAAGTGAAAGGTGAATTTATTTTGCAATATGTTGGTAAGTATGTACTGTTGTGGCAGAAGGCACTGTGAAAAGCATGGTTGTTGGTTGGCAAGGTAAGGCTGGTTAGAGACGTGAACCATTGCCTTTCTGCTTCACTTTGTTTTGTCAGTATATAAACAAACTACTTTAGACATTACGGATTCACATGATGTTTTTCTACAAGGTACCTACACTTTACTGAAAGCAAAATTATAAAGTAGATATATTACATACATGTTTATTTTTGCAAATGTGATTCTATTTCCAATGCTTCATTATCTCAAATATTGATTTAAAAGTGTGATTATTAAGTTATAAGAATTGGAATTAAAAGTTTGATTATTAAGTTTGTTTTTGTTTAATTTTAGATGCTTATTGGATGTTGTTACTTAATTTGCAGTGTGCATGATTCAAAAATGAGTATGTCAAAAGTCCATGTCCTATAGTGGAATCAAAGCTCTTTAGTAACATGGAGGAGAATGAAAAGCTAAATTGTTGTGAAGAATGTGTCACCAATTATGAAAAAGAAGCTGAATTGTTCAAAACCAGGACAGAAGAATTTGTTGCCTTCATGGCTTCAGTCTCATACTACAGAAGCTCATCAGAAGGTAGCAAAATTTTAGCTTTTCTTCCATCTTGTAAAACACGACAAGAGACTAAAAGCTAACTCCTAAAAAGTTAAATTATCTCAAAGACAAACCAATCCAATTATTATGACATAACTAAAGTCACAACCACACGAATATTTGTTTAAATACGAATTTTGATTAATCCAGAAAGACACATTTATTGTTGTCAATAAATCACAGTCATTGGACCAAAATTAGACAGTTCATATTCCAATTTCACCGAAACAAATTTAAAAATACAATCTCATACTAAGAACCATCTCATCTAACTCTATCGTATTTGTTGAGTGCATGTTTGAATTGTCTTATTTAAAAAAACCTGAAAGAAACCCCATTCTTTGCCGGCATAGTGAAGACATGAGAGCTGTTAAAAGGATGGGCAAGACAGATTTTAATGGGTTTAATCTATATTCACAATCACAATCCACCTATTATACATAGGGATCTGATGTGTGATAATATATTTATAAATGGTCATCAAGGAGAAGTTAAGATTGGAGATCTGGGGCTTGCAACTCTCATTAAGATTGTTCTCCGTTGTTGTAGTGCGAGACTCTCTACCTTGCTTCTCTTTACTAAACTTCTCTTTCTTTCTCCAATCAACTTTCTCTTCCCCCTATTCTTTCCTTTCCGATTATTCTTTACTTTACTTTACTTCATTTATACCTATGCACAAATTTTTTTCTCTTTTCTTCTTCTATCAATCTTATCTGAGGACATATAATGAAGCCTTTTGATTCTGTTACTGTTACTATAAGATCTCTATTAAATTATTCTTATGCTCATAAACTAATTAAAGTGTATTATTTTGTTCTTGTACTTTCAATTGTATGATATGAATTCCAATTCCAACGCAGGGTGTTGTGTTTCTGGATCGAAAGAATAGGTTGTTCCTTCGGACATTCCTAGTCATAGTTTCTTTGATTTTGGCTGCTTATTTCCTTGGTAATGCATTCTCTGCAAAGCTGGAGTACAAACAAGTATGAATTCTATTCTATTTCATTTTCTCTAATTTCATTTAAATTTTGATCTCTCACTTACTACTACTTGCAGAGATTGGCACGATGGGGACTCATTTATTCAATGCCAGACTCACTTACTAATACTATATGATGACTGACTTGACTTGGACTAATTTCCTCTCTGCTAGGGACAATGCCGTCCTTCTGGAACTAAACCACTGCCTCAAGGAATTCTTGCTACAACTTCTAACTTGGAAACACGCCCCTTATGGGACTCCCTTGTAAATAATAATCTAGTAATTCATTTATTCTCTATCTTCAAATAATGTTACCAATCGATTCACGACATTTAATTTTTTCATTTTTCCTTTAAGCTCTTATTTATGGGCAATCACCAATGGCTGAAATGAGAAAGGGCTTCGCTATGAATCTGTAACGACGTACCGACTGGCTCTCCGATAGACTCGTAGATAGAATGGCCTTTCATCGACCCCTTTCTACTCACCCAGGAACCGAGGAGACAAAGAAAGGGGTCGTTACGGTGTCTGTTCATTCACTCATTATATAATCTGACTTTTATTTAAAACTCTTATCTGCTGGCTCATATCACTTGTGGCAGTTCCCGTCAACTGATTTTGTTGTGATGTTTTTTCACTATGATGGTTTTGTGGATGGAGGGAAGAACTTAACTTGGAGTAATCGTGCCATACATGTGTCTGCTATAAATCAAACAAAATGGTATAATAAACTCACATGTTAATTTTTTCCTCCTAATCTTTAATCATCTACTCCTACATCTGTTACTATTACACAAATTCATGCTCTCTATGATGTCAAAGGTGGTTTGCAAAACGGTTTTTGCATCCAGATATAGTTGCTGACTACAATTATATATTTCTTTGGGATGAGGACCTTCTTGTCGACAGTTTTAACCCGAAAAGGTAAAGCACTAGTGCATGTCTTATTAAATTTAAAATTTTGTCCAAAACATGATAATTTTCACTTGCAATTAGTTGTGGCAAAGAGAGTCAGATGATACTAAATTAAAATTTTTAGTTGACTACATTTGATATGTTATTGTTAATTCTTCAAATGGTGATTATTTTATTCCCTGCGTTTTGATTTGTTGATTATGTGGTTAGATATTTATCTATTGTTAAAGGAGAAGGACTAGAGATATCACAGCCTGTATTGGATCGTGGTAAATCAGAAATTCATCATCCACTGACAGCACGATGGGAACCCGAGCATGAAATGACTCAAGATTATAAGTCAAGATAATGTCAATCCATTGCATAGGAGTAACTTTTGGGATTAAATCTTGGTTTAGTTTAGTTTCTAAATTTCTTCTTTCTACTTAGGATTATATTGTTTACATGTTTTTAGCATATAAGTCTCGCTTCAGCCATAGATTGGTGGAGGGTGTTAGAAAATATTATTTTGTTAGAGTAAAAGTAATTAGTTTGATGAGTTAGTTGTAACTCCTTCGCGAGTTAGTTAAGGATTGTTAGGAAGTAGTAAATCATTCTTAAGTTCTATAAAAACAGCATGTTGTAATTATTTTACATATTTTTTTTCACTTAATTCAATATGTATTTTCAACATGAATTCTCAAAAGTATCAATATGTTCTCTATCTTGTTCATCAATATAATCTTCCTCCCCTTGATGATGAATTTCTAACACAAAATTTATAAAGCATAATACACTGCATAGTCATTTCCTGTCAAAAATAGCCGGAGGAAAAAATAAACATGATATATATATATATATATATTATTACAGAAAATGTCACTAAATAGTAAAACCAAAAAAATTAGTGGTAATTTTTTAAATTTAATAAGAAAGAAAAAAGAAGTAAAGCTGATAAAGAAAAAACAAAAGCATGAATTAATGAACTTCATACTGCACACTAGCTGCTAATTAGAGAAATGCCTTAGTTAATTCAGTGAAAAAGATAATTAGTTGAAACTTTTAAATAATTACTAGTTCATTTTAAAGAAAAAGAAAGTATACCTTAGTAATCACTTTACACGTACCACCTCTAATTTTTAGATTTTAGATGGATATAATTTATTTCTTGTTAAGAGTTATTACAGATATACTGTAAGCCAACTTCTCCAAAAGTATGACAAGCTGGAGGACTATGACAAGAATTCTAATGTTAAATGTTATTAAGTCTTCTAATTCATTTTCAGTGGTTTCCTGAACGTAGTGTACATATATTGTAAACTAATCACTTTGCATACATTAGTGGACCATGTTGGTCACGTTGTTTCGAATTTTGTTTCCTTAAAAATCACAGTCCCTTAGTTTCACTTTACACATATTTCCATAGTATTTATTTTAGTCTTTACTCTAACCAACCAAAGATCTTTTAAGTATTTGTAATTTACTTCCCACGATCTTTCATCATAAAATATAAAATTAGTAAAAGTTAGTTTCAATTAACTTCCCACGAATCTAAAAAGATTAATAAGAGAAATGATTTAACTGCATTACTAAATAATAATGACCGATAACAAGAAAACCTTAAAAGATCAAAACACTAGTTTCATCCATTTTCTTTTGATAGACACACACTAGTTTCATAAATATTTTGGCCTTTTATTTTCAAATATAAAAAAGATTCCCACTATGAGTTGGCTAATTAGAAGATAGTATGGAAATGTGGGGACCACACTAAGACTCACCATGCTAAAAATGCAATAGGAATATGCATGTATGATACTTAACCTTTTGCATTACATGAATGCAAGTATGCAAAACACAATAATTCTTAATATTCTCTTGCAAAGAAAACAAATTAAATGACTTAAATACCTAAACAATGAGAGAAGAGAATCTTAGCATTGTGTGTTTAGAAAGAAAAATAAAGAGTATGTGTTGTTACTAAGCAAACACAGTCACTTTTCTTCCTCTATAAATACTTGTGTTAATCTAACATTCTTCTTCACCCGTCACTCACTCATAATGTCTCTCTCTCTCAATATTAATACACTCCTCCTCCTCCTTCTTCTTGCTTTCTTCTTCAATATATATACTCAACCTCTTTTTCACAACACAAATCAACTAGAATATCTCTCTCCCTTAAACATTTTGATATATAGTAAGAGATTCCAAAACATACACACATACATATTAGTAAGCATTTTGATGTTTATACTCCTACACCTCTCCTTCTATATTATAAGTGTGAAATTAGAAAAACAAGAAAGAAAGAGCCATGCTACTATATATATTATTTTTAGTTGAATTTCAGAAAAATGCAGAGAAAGAGTAAAATTGATTCAGTTCTAACTAAGAAAATTAGAAAAGATGTCATTAAATAACAATAATAATAATAATAATAATAATAATAATAATAATAATAATAATAATAACTCAATATTTACTGTGAATTAAGGACTTGTCATTAAAATTATAACATAACATTTCCTGCTATCAATTGTATTATTCTCTCTTTAAGTATAACTCTATCTCCCTAGCAGGTTCTTTCTCTATTGATTAGATTTTAATATTAATTTTGCTTAGTTTTTTCCACTTAATTTAACTTCCAATAATTTCTATGCTCTTTGATCTCTGTTTTGTTACTATTCATTAATCAACTGTATTCGTTAATTAGTTTATTATTTATTTAGATCAGCGTTTACTACTATTAACTTTGGTTATTTTTTTCTTTAATTATTTCCACTTCATTTAACTTGCAATGAAATTACACCTTTTTATTAGCTTGGTCATCTATATTTGGTTCTGCATTGTTATGGTACTAATCTAACTATCATATGTTACTATCACATGTTTACTTTTCTCTAACATAATTCTCTCATTTATATATGTTTTCTTATTTTCTATATATTTATTATTTTTGCTAGATTTTCCTTTTTCTTCTCTCACTGTTTCTTTCATCTCTCACTTTAATTATCATATGATTTTTGCTGATTTGATATAAATAATTTTGAAAAAATAGGAAATTAAAAAATAGAGGTAAAAAACTAGTGATGATGTTTTAAAATTGAGCTCAGTGGAATAAATTTGTACTTCTATGGTAATGTGAACTTACTTATAAAAAAATGTCTCTAAACATCCCCATAATTTGTTTTATGGTGGAGTGTAGACAATTTATATTTGTTAGAATCGATTGCTAACTTTCAAGTAATAGACAATTTGGCTAATACGCTTCCTTTTCATGAAAACTCTATTGTTTTCTTCCTTGATTAATGGTGTATTCAAACAAATCATAAATAATTTAATAGACAAATTTATGCAGAGGAATAACACACAATACTAACCAGTTTTGATAGTTAATAACACACAATACTAACCAGTTTTGATAGTTAATAACACACAATACTAACCAGTTTGTTGTTGTGTCATTAATTACTAGCTTGAAAATGGCTTGCGTTGCTCTTTTGGTTCTCCTCCTTACTTTGACTTCACTTCTGTTGAAATGTTACTCAACTTCTCCAAATAACTTGAAGGCAAATACACTTAATCTTTTGTATTAAATTATTTAGGTTCATGTGTTCAGTAGCTTAATTATTTTGGCTAAATAAGTACATTTTTTCTTGTTTATGATAAATGTGTTATATCCTAATGTAGACTTACATTGTCTACACTGGCCATAACATGAATGATGAAACTTCATTGTTCCTCTACAAAGAGATGCTTCAACAAGTTGCAGAGAGGTTACATTTCATCAATTTTTTCATCAATACTTTATTTTTTAGTACTTCTCTAAAAAGGAAATCTAAACTATTTACATCTTCAGCAATTCAACATCAAAGACTATATTCCATCATTACAAGCGTAGCTTCAACGGCTTTGTTGCAAAGCTAACTGAGAAAGCAACTAACATAATGGCTGGTATGTGTAGACAATATTGTTATTTTACTGAAAAACTACTTATCTTATGACTAAAAGATGATCACGAAAAGTCTCACCTAGAATTGACATTTTCTAGAATATTTTCATTTTAATAGTTTACCTATTAATTGATTTAATATCTTAGAATTGAGTTGTGTGCTCTAGGAGTCAATTTAGAACTATAGAGCCACCCATAGTAAAGATTCACAATAAAAAAACCATCAAATAAGAAAAGAACCATGTAGAGAATAATCATGTATGTTTCATCTTTTACTTCATTTTAAAACATATTTTTCTCATTTTTTTAGAAAAAATAATTGCATATTAGGAGGAAGTAAAATGTTTCAGTTAAATGCATAATCATTTCATTCATTTTTTTACCTTCTCATAAAATTTTCCTTCAACAAAAAAAAAAAGACAAAAGACAAAAAAAAAACAAAAAAACAAAAAAAAAGTATTGTAACACCCTTACTGGACATGTTCCCGAGTTAAAATCATGAATGAATTACAACATACAAAGATAATCTAAACCAACTGAAAAAGCATATGACTAAAAGATTAGAAATCTTACAAACCCTCGATACTTGAAATCATGGGGATCCTTCATGAAAAATAAAATTATCACGAAAAACTCATGTATTACCCATTGATTTCATAAGTCTAACAATTGTCACATTTTAGTCTACTTTTTGGTTATACTCTATCTCAAGTCACTTGTCCACAAGATTTGAACCTCATACAAAATAGATTCATATTCATCATACACCCCCTACTTCTGAGTCATGAACATACTTTATTGGATTTCGCCACTAGTAAATCTCTAGAAGTTGGGTCGTCTACGTTGAACTTTCATCACTATCGATTATTATTTGATGTCATCAATCTAAAAAATGGAAAACCTTGTATGAATATTTATGAGTATTGAAGAAAAATCTTGGTTAAACACAACTTTGAAGACATTGACTATGTTCACCCATATATATACAAGGGGCAAGGTCAACAATGAAAATGTTATCAAGTTTCCCCATGATCGTTAATGTTGTTTAATTTGATCCTAAAGTATTGATCATATTAATGTGCCTCAATATTTTGAATATCAAAAAATGCATTTTGTATTGTTTCCTTTTCCATTCTCACTCATCATATATTTCACAATCTCTTACCAAACATTATATTTCTTCTCTTCTTTAAACCATATACCAAACATATTTGGAAGTAGTCCATCCATAAAAAAGTTTGCTAAAATCTCATACATAATTTCAATCATGCTATAAATTCCACTGAATATGAGAACGATATAAATAAAATCCAATATCTGGATGGACTTCGATATGTTGGGGCATGAGACTAATGTCACGTTAATCCCCCTAGTCAAGTGGTTTTATCTTAATCATTGTCTAAATATGTTTTGAATATGTCAATCACGTGGAGAATTTGAAGTTTGTATCATAGATATTCTAGCCGCCTACAAATCGAAAATGAAGATGTTGAAAGTATACGCGACTTGAATGTAATCTTCAATCAATTAAATCAACAATGGAAAAACGGAATAAGAAGATGATCATTTTGTATATACATATTAGACAAATGTCTAAAAAAAATTGAGGTCATTTGCCATCATCTCCCTCAATAATCAGCTAGATGATTGTACCTACTTTATCTCCATTATTCAAAGTAAGTCACGAAGAAGAATAGTCATTCACAAGAATAAAATTCAGGACTATCATGCTCATTATCAAATGTATAAGAAAAGTATATGGAAAATTCTTGTACAAAACGTTACCTCGTAACTGTAGAATACCCTCCATGAGTATCAACCTATAACTGGGGCACCCCTTTGTAAAAATGTTTCGTTAAAATAAAACGATACACAAATCAATATATAACACAACATTCTTATTATTATTATTATTATTATTATTATTATTTAATTTGATATGTATATATATAAAGTAAAATTAATAATAAAATTGGTCAACATATAAATATTTTCTACCCAAGAACTACATGTGTTTTGATTTTCCTATTGCACCTGAGGATACGTAGGAGCAAGGTTTTTCCCTTTTCAAACCAAATTAATAAAAAAAAAATTGTCTTCTTTTATTAATGTAAATAATTTAATTTCTTTTTTTTTATTATTATTCTTTTTGGGGTAAAAATAAATAAATAATTTATATATAATTAATTATAAGGTAACCGTTTTAACGGACGTTGTAGGGTGGTAATACTTCCCTATTCGTAATCGACTCCCAAATCCAAATTTTTGGTTTAAAAATCATTTATTTTAGGTTTTATCCAAATTTGTCTTTAATAAAAATAAAATTGGTGGCGACTCCTTTTTCGCAGATAAACCGGACGCGACATACTGCATCGTAGAAAACTGTTCTAGAATTATACCCTCAATATGACAAGTAAAGTCACTCTCAATGTAGCGGTTAAAGTCACTGATAATAAGGTACTTTGAGCACTCATAAATTGAAAGGACTATGACACAAAAAATTGAAGGGACTACAATAAAAAAAAAAAAACAGCTCTAAAAAGATCGTGGAATTAGGATCACTCAAAAATATATGAGAGCTTTTCAACGTAAGACTTCAACAAATTTTAAATTCACACACTAACATATTCTATGTTCCAACAAATATAAAGAAATTGGAATATTTATTTTAATTAGTTAGTTAAAATAACTATCATAAGTTATTAAATTCAGTAATGAATTAAGTTAAGTAATTAAACAAATTTTAATTAATAGAGTTTAAATACAAATAATAATTAATTTTAATTCAATTTTATAAAAATAAAACTAAGGTCATTCTCGTACTTTCAATTCTTTCTGTTATATCAATCAATACATCAAATCTCATTTATTTATTTCTTCTTACACTATCTCATACCTATTTCTCTCTTCAAAACTTCTCTCTACAACAAATCACACCCTACACCCTGTATATTTGACTTTTCTCTCATCGATTAGTATTTATAGTCATAAACGTTTATATTTAGAAAAATGCTTATTGTTACGGAAGAAAATTGAGAAACAAAAACACAAGAATCTTATGTACGCAGCATATCATTCTTCCAAATAATAACCACCCACTAACCTCATGTATGGTTAGCCAAGCATAATTGGTCAAAATTCCTATTTTCATGCATTCTTCTATTTTTTTACAATAATTCTTCGTACTAAATAACATTTCTCTTATACATATCATAAAATATATTGTAATAAATTTAATATTATTTTGTTTATTTTGTCTATTGTCCATCAAATATCGTATGATATAAAAAAAA
>JBBPBS010000629.1:7082673-7175663 GCA_037974835.1 Cicer judaicum | reverse complement strand
AAAAAAAAAAAAAAAACAATCCATGTAATATTCTGTCTTGTGCTATTATGTCGTATCTAGTAGTTACTTTAATGAACATCAATCAGACTCAATGTAACTACTTTGCAATTGTTAGTCTTTAACACACTCTTTTCTTTTTTTAATTATAAGAAGTTATTATATCAACACCAAATTGCTTATTAATTATTTATTAGTTTGTGTTAACACTACAACATTTTTTTCCTATTACAATCCATAAAAAATGTTGTTTAACGTTAAAAAAATCGTTGGTGTAATCTACGAGAATGATGTCTGTGGGGAATCAATGTGTTGCCTTTGCTTTATACACAATGACTTTATTTTGAAACAACAACGGTTTGTGAAAACCGTACTGGTAGTTTCCTCTTACAAAATGGTATTTCAAATTTACAACAACAATGATTTTATGATGTTGTCAAATTAAAACCGTTTGTTTTTTTTTTTCAATTAAGGTACGACAACACTTTATAACCGTTGCAAAAAATAAAATATTTAAAAAAAATAATATTGTAAATTATTGTAATTTAGAAAAATAAATTTAGTAAAACATTATTATTATAATACTATAATAAAATTAAAAATACAACAATTGCGATAATATAAATTTGTTGTAATATACTATAATAAATTTAAAATATAACAATTGTGATAGTATAAAATTATTGTAATATTATATATATACATATATATATATATAAAATTTATTGTCCTATTATGGTCAAACACAATATATATGATATGACTATGTTAACAACGTGTCAAGCAAACAAACAAAATAGGTGAGGCGTTGTAACTCTTGATCATTCATACAACGTGCGTACTGATTCAATTTCTCTAATTTATATTCTAAAGAAAATGAGACAATCAAAATAACAAAAAAAATAATCCTTATCTATAAAAAAAAAAACAAAGAAAACTTAAGTATCGACATCTATGTCTTCATCTTGTGCTTCCAAATGTTGAAAATCTTCATTGGTATCACCATAATTCATCTACAAAATAAAAATAATATATTCAATAAGTAAAATCAAAAATAAATGACAAAATGTTAAAGTTTATAAATGTGATTGTAAATTCAAACCAGAACACATGTATGTGAGAGCAATACATAACCATTTTCAGATGAATCAATTTAAATACAAAGTAGACTTCAAAACAAAGAGAGCTCTTTCAACACACTACAAGTAGAATCAATGTTATTATATTTGTTCATTGATAAAGTAACAACTATTTCTAATAGACAATTATTTCTAAGAGACAATTATTTCTAATAGACAACTATTTCTAACAACACCGATTCAAACATAAGTCAGTTGCAATCAACATTAACATATAAAAGAAGAATAAAAAATATATAAATATAGCATTACCAATTAATATATAAAAGTGATATAGTTCTAATAGTAAATAAAGCTAAATGTATAATATCATTATAGTTCTAACAATACAATTTCTAACAATAATATAGTTCTAAGAATACAATTTCTAATAGTAATATAGTTAGTACTATAAATATAGTTCTAACGATACTATTTATAATAGTAATATAGTTCGGTCTTACTTCATTATTAACAGGAGCATGTGTTGATGTAGAATAACGTAGAGTACTGTTAGCATCCATTGGAGTTGATAAAAAAGCTCTTAAAGCCTCTATATTCAATCCTACGGTGTTTGGGTTCAACATTGTCTTAAGAATAAGATGAAATTTTCCTTCAATTGCTTTCATTCATTTCCTTACGTTGTTTCTCCTCTATCTCTTGTATCTTATCATTAAACTATTTTATCTCCTCAAGATGTTCTCTTTTAAGTTTTGCAATTTCTTCATTTCTTCTCGAGAGAGGGTTACGCGAGAGGAAGAAGGTTACACAAGAGGAAGAAAAAGAGGGAAATTGCTGAAGAATGGGTTTCGCGAGAGGTAAAATGAAATATTTGGGAATTTCTCACTTCGGTATTACATAATAGAGAACAATTTTTGATTTCAAGAAAGGTGTTGGCTACGAGAACAATTACTAAATGTTACATAAATATATCAATAAACAACGAGAATGATTTTTATGTGTTGTTGTATAAATTATAAAATTTAATGTTCTATTTAACTCAACTTACACTACAAGGAAATATAAAAACCATTGTCTATTTAACTCTACAATAACGGATTTTTTACTATAGAAAATTAGATCTTGTCGTAGCACCAAAATGTTCTAGTGTAAGTTGAGTATTGTTAATGACTCCTTATCACTTAGAGTTATTCGGTTGTTTGTTATTCTTATATTAGGCTTGCAGTTAGCTTGTTTGTTAGACTTTTATGTTTTGTTTCATTTTGTATATATGTATCTTTATCATCACTTTGTAACAATTATCAAAAGTTTTTCTATAATACTTTAGAGGTATATTCAAAAAGTCTATATTCTCAATATAGTATCAGTAGTAAATTGATTTGGTTCTATTAGTTTGCTCTTCTTCTTTATCATGGAAGAACTCATGGCTAAAAATGTCAATCCTTTTTCATCTCTAAATCTAATAATCCTAGTCTTGTTCTTGCAGCCCACTCTCTCATCAACGATAATTATGGTTTTTGGTGCCATGTAACGATTATGGTTTTTATTGGACGTGTTGACACATAATTTTGTCCACTATTTTTTTTTTTTGACTTTTTATGCACTTCAAATATATATATATATATATATATATATCCTAAACCCTATATATATATAAAATAAAATAAAATAAAAATAAATAATTATGACTATAAACTTTAGACAATTATGGGTACTTCTGGTTCCTGGTTGCCTCTGGTTCTAGTTGCCTTTGGTTCCTGATTGACTCTTGTTCATGATTACCTATGTTTGCCTCTAGTTTCTGTTCAGACATTTCACTCCTTTCTAAAACATAAAATTAGTATATAATTGAATGAAAAGAAACCGAAAAGAAATTGATTAATAATAATAAAAATCAGTAAAATGGTGATCAATTCACAATGTTTTTTGTAACCTACACCCAAAAAGTCCATAAATAATTCACGCTAAAAAAAAGTCAGGAGAAAAGAAGCCAAGAAAGGAGAGGAATATCAAGTAAAAAAAAAGAGAGAATAATAGATAAAAATATGGAGAAACAAACAATTTGAACTTGATAAAATCAGTTCAGCAGTAATGTATCAATTTTCTTATTCTTCTCTATTTTTCTTCTTATTAGTTTCTTTGTATTGTATTTGTTTTACATTTAAATTGCAGTTTAGTTTTTATGCAAAATAAACTCATAAGCTAAGTTTTTAATTTTCTTAAGTTATTGTCCCTGTTCCTAAAATTGTTAGCAACACACATATTAAAAAATAGATAAATAATTTATGCTTATAAACCAATCACCAAAGAAAACAAACTTCACCCCATTGTAACATAACAGAAAACTCATATTATGGCTTTATCAAATTACTCATAAAACCATAACAAAAAACTAGATCAATAAATAGGTTTTTCTTCTTCTTAGGATTAGAATTGATAGTCGCCGCCGCCGGATGAAATTCATCCTCACTCGTCGCGCCGTATCACTATCCCCCAACCATCGGTGACCTTTGTGCTACAATAGATCCGAAAACTCACAAGCAAATCCTTTAACTAGCTGTGTATTTTGCTTCATTGTCGCATCCATTTTTTTCATTCACATATCACTCAAATCCTTTAACAGGTTGCAATTTTGCTTCCTTTACTGTTGTTTTCTAACAAAAATCATTTTTTCTTAACTTTAAAGCCAAATACGAAATAAAGATATACAATTCGTGAACATACATCTCATCTCTTTTTCGTTATCAATATTATTATTACATTTATATATATATATATAATAAATAATTAAAATTGAATAATAATAACATCAGATAACACATAAATATTTTTTATCAAAAAACTACGTGTATTTTGATTTCCTTATTTTATATGGGGATACGTAAGATCAAAGTCTTCCTCTTGTCAAACTAAATTACTAAAAATATATTTTTCCTTCTTTTATTAATGTAGATAATTTATTTTCCTTTTTATTATTCTTTTTAGGGGGTAAAATAAATAATTAAATAAACAAATAATTTGTATATAATTAATTATAGGGTAACCATTTTAATGGATGATGTAGGAGAATATTACTTTCCCTACTCGTAATCAACTCTTAAATTCAATTTTTGGCTCAAGATCTCTAATTTAGATTTTATCTAATTTTTTCTTTAAAAAAATAAAATTAATGGCAACTGGTTTTTCGCCAACACACGGGATGTGATAGAACGTAATAAACTCAATTTTGTAGATGGCACCATTCGTGCACCTCAAGAAAACAATGATATATTTCTTTTGTGGTGTTGCAATAACAACATTGTTGTCTCATGGATTCTCAATTTCGTCTCCAAAGAAATTCAAGCCTCTGTGATTTACTCTACAACTTCTATTAAAATTTGGAACGATCTTCATATGTGTTTTCATCAAAATAATAGTCCTAAGGTTTTGCAATCAAGGTTCCATCTCTATTAGTCAATATTTTATAAAATTCAAGGGTTTATGGGAAGAATTTAGGGAATACAAACCCATTCAAACATGCAATTGTGGCTGTGTTCAACCTCTCATCGATTTTTTTCAACAAGAATACATCATAACTTTTCTAATGGGTTTAAATGATAGTTTTGCTCATATTCATGGTCAGATCTTGTTAATGGATCCCTTTCCTTCCATCAATTGAGTTTTTTCTATGATCACTCAAAATGAAAAACCGTGTGAAATTGGTACTCCTCAACCTCATTTGAATTCCTCGATTGCATTTAATGTGAAAGAACCAAACCCCAAATCCAATGTTGGTAAACTTGACCGTTCTCTTTGTTCACATTGCAATATGTTTGGCCATAACAAAGAAAAATGTTTTAAACTTCATGGGTTTCCACCTAGCTACAAGAAGTCTTCGTCTTCTGTAAATCAGATTATCGATTTTGCTTCGTCTTCTGCTAAAATCCCAACCGTGAACCCTCAACAATATGATCACAACTCGTTATTTTCTTCCAATCTCAAATGGGTAAGGCTACCACTCCTGATTATGCAGATGACATTGTTGGTATGTTTGTTTCACCCGTCTTGATTCTCCTTCTTTTACATATTCATTTAATAGTTCCAAAAGAGCAATGCTGACCTCTGATTTGCTTTGACTTAAGCAAATATTGAAAAGTATGGAAGTGAATATATCAACTACTATGATATGCCATTTATCTTGCCACCAATCCTACAACTCATGAAAGATCAAAATATATTGACATAGATTGTCATTTTATTTTTTAGTGTTCTTTCAGGATTTCTTAATCTTATTCATGTTCCAGTCAAACATCATTAGATGATTTGTTGACCAAAGCTTTGCCTTAGATTCAGTTTCTTAAGTTCATCTCCAAGTTGGACCTTCATGATATATTTCTACCAACTTGAGGGAGAGAGTATTATGATATCAGCATTAATTTGCTTATTTATTATTTACTAGTTTGCGATAAGTTGAGTCTTGTTATTGATTCCTTATCATTTATAGTTAGTTGATTGTTTGTTTGTTAGTTTGTTATTCTTCTTTGGTACAACAATCTAAGGAATAATAATGATCATAAAAAATGTCGTGCCGTTTGCAACTTGGTGTGATTCCCAAAAATATTCACACACACGCACATGTTGCTTATCCACTATGTCAATTCTCCGCTTGTAAAAAAAAAGAAAAAAACAAAGATATTATCCTCGTTATCGCCAACCCGTTACCAAGTCGTTACATTTCTTTGTCACAAATGAGTAATTCCAATTCTTTTTCTGTTTACAAAATGAGTAACTCCAATTTTGTATAACCAATTATTTTGGTTCATAAATATATGTGACTATATTATTATACTCAAAATATAAGGTTTATGTTATAGGATTTGCAAACTTATACTCACTCATTTTCTATTTGGTGTAATACAAGGTGTATATCACAAATTTATAATTATAATTTACTAGTTTATTTCACTAATTTATTAATTCAATTATAATCAATTCAATTGAACTTATTGTACCACAATTCAAAAATTCTAGATTTTATTTTTTATTTAAAAATGATTTATTTTATATTACAATCGTTAAATTATTAAAAATATTTAATTTTTATTTTATTTCAAAAATTACAACACATAAATATTTATGATTGACTGATAGGATAAAATATTCTACATTATAAATACATAAAATCAAACTCTTTTAAAAATAGACAAATACCAAATTAGAATATTTGTTAAAATACCAAATATAAATATTTTAAATTGAAAATCTATTAAAGTTACTCTATCTCTCACTAATTATAAACACCCATTAAAAAAAATATCAATATCATAAGTTAATTTTTAATCTACTAGATACATTTATTATATTTTTTCAAATATAATTATAATTAATACACCTAGTTTCCTTTTTTATTTTTTATCCATCAACTAATTTATCGTGAAATATAAAAAATCAATATCCAATTTATCTAACCACATTCTTACTCAAAATGAACACTTTAACTACATTACTAGCTTTTCTTAATAGTATCACCCCCACACGACTTCTCCCTTAGTCAATAATTCATGAGATCAAGTTCATTTTATTATTTTTTTTAAAAATAATTAAAAAATAATTTTTTTATTATTAACAATAACGGTAATTATAATTTCATAATTGTACCATACAATTATTTATTTTTCAATCAAAATCTATAGTTTATCTTTATATCAAAATCTATAGTTTATTTATTTTTCAATAAAATTAAAGTGAGGGGATGATGCATTCTTTACAAAATAGAGAGGACTTAGATTCGTGGAGTTTGTGTGTAATGTGTGGCAAATCCATAACTTGCCGTTCTTGTAATTATCGTTACTATAAATTCAACACTATTCATTCACAATCTGAGATTCACTCCACAACCCAAAAAAAAGGAACAAAAACAAAAATAAAACTGAATCTTTGTTTGTTCCTCGATCATCATCATGGGTACAGAAACAACATCAATGGACATAACAGAACCATTGATTAACCAAGATCCACAACAAAACAAGAAGAACGAGTATTTGTCCGAACCAGTTCCAGAATGGAAGGAACAGATCACAATAAGAGGGTTAGTTGTGAGTGGTGTATTAGGGTGTTTGTTTTGCATCATAACTCACAAACTGAATCTTACTGTTGGGATTATTCCTTCCCTTAATGTTGCTGCTGGTTTGCTCGGTTTCTTCTTTGTTAAGACATGGACTGGTTTGTTGACGAAGATTGGGATTTTCACCAAGCCTTTTACTAGACAGGAGAATACTGTTATTCAGACTTGTGTTGTTGCTTGTTATGGTCTTGCTTTTAGTGGTAAGATTGTTTTCTCTAATCCAATTTTGAATTCAAAGGTTGTTTGTTTGTTTGTTTTTGTTTTTGTAATTGGGGTTGATTAGGTTGGTTTGAGTTTTCTTGTGGATTTATGTGATTTGACCAAAATGAATCCTCTATGGTCGGTTTTGCGGTGCAGTCGACCTATGGTGGTTGGATTAAGAGAAATGCCTAGGGCTGACTGCACTGTGAAGCCGGTTGTAGAGAGTCCAATTCTGTGATTTGACTGTTTCAATGGTGAATTGAAGTTTAGAATTTTAAGTGGTTTCAAATTAGGTGCAGCTGGACTATGGTTATTGGTTTAAGAGAACAGCCTTTGGCCTACCTAATTAGATCGCCTGCCGCAGTAATGCATCTGCAGCAGAGGATACAGAGGCCTATAGTCAACTGCATAGTGAAGTCGGCTGTAGAGGATCAAAGTTCGTGATTTGATTGTTTCAATGGTAAATTGAAGTTTAGAATTTTAATAGGCCAATTGGTCAAGAGAGCAGGCTTTGGTCTGTTGCTGGCTGCACCATAAAGCCGGTGGTAGAGGATTCAATTCTCTAATTTGATTTTTTCAATGGTGAATTGAAGTTTAGAATTTTAATTGGTTTCAAATTTGGTGCAGTCGGCCTATGGTCATTGGATTAAGGGAACAGCCTTTGGCCTACGGCTGGCTTTTCCATGAAATTAGCTGTAGAGGATCCAAGTGTGTGATTTGACTGTTTTGTTTTGTCTTTTGTGTACTGCATGAGCTTGATGTTTTTGTGAATGATATGTTTCTGCCTGTGGTTAGGTTTTTGTAAAGATAAGAGGTTGGGAGGTTTTGTGAATTAAATTCAGGATCTGTTTGGTTTTTGAGAAGACTTGATCTCATTTTATTTTTAGTTTTTAAGTTTCCTGTTTTCAAAGATTTATACATGACACTGAAAAGTGAAAACAACAAAATTGTTATCGCCCCCACTATATGGCCCTAATGTAAATTGACAATGAAGAAGAAAATGAAAGTAATATCCTAATACACCCCATCTTATCCTGTCCTTACTTTTATATTTCTTTAAGTAATAGAGTTAGAATAGTGTTAGTAAAACAAAAATCCTGCCATAAGAAGGTTGAATGAGAAAATCAGTTATCTGATTAGATGTTTTTTTCGACTTTGTTCATTCACATTGCTCCTGGTTGTCCCTCGTTATAACTTTTCCGATGTGTGTGGCTCAGACTTACAAATTAGGGACTCAGCTGCACTCTACAGTCTACACTTTTGTAGACATGTTCTTGGAGAAAGCCTTTTTTGTTTTGTATCTAATTCTTCTGTTGTGCAACCTATTAACAAATTTCAGTATGCCTAGAAGCACATTTTATTTCAGACAAAAATGAATTCAGGTGAGGTGCTTTTAGTAAAGGCAAAGTGAACAAAACAAACATCCAAAAGACATTTATTTGTTGCCTAGCTATGGATGCAACTCAGTTTCACATCTGTATTTTATTGTCCAAACTATGTGTGATGAGGGAGTTTGCAAGATGAAATAGGTCAGTGAAAAATCCAGATTTTCTGAGTGTTTTTAGGCAGTTCAATTATGGGGTAATTTCTTTCTGTCAATATCCTCTTATGAGACATTATGCCTAAAATATGTTAACTAGGACCCAACTAATTTCACAAAGAACATCTGACGATCTATGTCGTAAAATTTGGATAGAATCTAACTCAATCTCAAAACCGGCTTGTAAGGTGAGGTATCCCTCCCAAGCTCCCACTTATGAACATATTGTTAGGCCATATCCCATCAAATGTGAGACTCTCAATAACCCCCTCTGATAGCATATTAAAATTTGGGTTGAATCTAACTCAACTCTACCGGATTGTGACTGAAGGATGTCTCCCATTTACAGACACTTTTTAGTCCCTAATTCAATGTGAGGCTCTCAATACTTTGTAGTATTATCTTTAGTTTCTTCATTCCTTTCTTATGATAGGCCCACTGTTAATGATAGGCCCATTATCAATGTGAAGGGAGGGAATAGCAGAACTTCTTATTTAGACTTAGACGGTAGTAATGGATAGGGGGAGGTATCAAAAGTGTGAAGTTGTAAATTGGTAGGTGCTGGGTGTCCCTTCTTCAGAGTACCGTTATCATTTCTGCAGGGAGGCTATTTCCTTTGTTATACCATCTTATAGTTTAATTTCCATTGTACATAGGTTATTTCCTTAAAGTTTATAAGAAATACAGGTTCTACACATATTCTGTTTGTTATTTTTCTATTAGGCTTGTATAGCATGTTACTACTGGTTTACTTAGCAGTATCTTTTTCCCGAACAACGATAGTGTTGTTCCTGGAGGAAAGGAGTTTACTTACTACTTCCAGTTCTGAATTCCAAATCTGAAGAGCCGTAGTATATTTGTTGTTGAAATTTTAATACTATTTTTCTTTTCTTTTTTTTTAACTTTTTGTTGGTGTTATGATGATAAATTAGCAAGAGTCTGTTTGTTTTCAATATCTTCCGATTTGATTTCCTTAGGAAACTATCTTTTTAAGAGCGTTAAAACACTCAAAATCTGTCTATGCAGAACGAAAAAAGTAGTGTAAGCTAAAATGTGTCACTTGCTTAATTCTACTAGTAAAAATAGTGTTGTCAATGATGTTTTGTTCTATTTCTGTCTGAAGTCTAGTTAAACTTTAAACCTATTGGTTATATCGTAAGAGTTGTTTCTGATAGTGGTGAAATTGTATTTCCCCATCAATTTGCCTAATGTGATGACTGTGAAATTGTTGGCAGGGGGGTTTGGTTCATCCTTGATTGCAATGGATCAAAGAACATATGAACTCATTGGCCCGGATTATCCTGGTAATAGAGCTGAAGATGTTAAAAATCCAGGCTTGGGATGGATGATAGGTTTCATGTTTGTTGTCAGTTTCCTTGGGCTTTTCAGTCTTGTGCCACTTCGTAAGGTAATCTTTGTGGTTCATTTTAATGACATAGGATATGCGGCATTTCTATTTATTTATTTATTTATTTTATATATCAAAAACAAGTTAATATTTAAAGTGGAGAGAAAAGAGAGCTCTTTACTATAGCTCTTTATCTCTATTTTTTGATATATTGATGTAATGAGTGTACTATTCTTCATTCTTCATCAACTTTCATGTTTGAGGTTTTATTGCTGAATAGTTGACGTTCTATAGGAAACCTTTTAATATTTGTATTCTTGTTGAGGGATGTTTGATTGTTGAATGTGACAAAAACAATGATCCCTTTGCCTTTTTATTTCTTGCTTTGGATGAAACCACTAACTTTTAAGGAGTCGTGTATGGTTCAATTCGTATGAATTGTTACTTAAAAATATGAATATTTGTTTGTTGAGAGGTAATAGATGATATAATGAAGATTGAATTTTACTGAATAAACCTCATATTGATTGAATGAAAAATGATGAAACATTACATTCTTGTGCTCATGGAGCTGATCATTTATAAAACTGTTGCTTGTTGGTCAATTAACTGCTGATGAGCTAAGATTGATATTTGTCCCTAATAAGTGGGATGAGAAGTTTGTTTGAATAGATGTCTGTTGATGTTCAATACTAGATGAAAAATTCGTATGAAAAGGAATCATGTAATTTAAAATTTTATCTCTAATAAGGTTTTTATTCAACAATAATGGAATCATTTTAGTAGTACATCTATAATGAGACAAGTGAATAGAAGAGTTGAACTTCATATTTTGGTTAAGGCTTTTGTATTTCTCTTATATCACTTCCTTTACCAATGTATTTAATATCTGTTAATACAATTTCAGGTTATGGTGTTGGATTATAAGCTTACATATCCCAGTGGGACAGCCACAGCAATGCTAATTAACAGTTTCCATACCAAAACTGGAGCAGAACTTGCAGGGTATACTAATTTGACCACTCAGATGCTTTTTTAATCAGAGCATTGTGGAAACACCTTGAACTCTTTTGACTCTCTTTTGTTACTATTTTATTGTCTTTCTTTTTTATTTATTATTTTTTTTCTTATGAAAATTTACAGGAACCAAGTTCGGCAACTTGGAAAGTATTTAAGCATAAGTTTCTGCTGGAGTTGCTTTAAGTGGTTCTTCAGTGGTATTGGGGATTCATGTGGATTTGACAATTTTCCTAGCTTTGGTTTGACACTATTTAAGAACACGTAAGGCTCTTCTAATTTTAGCTTTCTCTTCATTTTATCTGAATTCAATTTTATGTTTCCCAATCACATTAAATTATGCTGCAGCTGTTCTAGGGTGTTAACAATGTTGTCAAACAGCGGTTATAGCTGTTTTAGGGTGTTATAAGGGTTGTAATAGATTTTGAACAAACCATTATTGTTTTGCAATACGCAATTAGTGCAAAGTATTGTTAAATTGCAGCTACAATGCTGTAGTGTAGCAGAATTTGAACAAAGTATGCGCCTAAAGCAATATGTTTCTGTTAAGAAAAGATTGAATAGCCCATTATAAATATTGATTTGACTTGCATATTTAAATCTTCATCTGTATTTACAATTATAATTATATTCATATATTGTGATTGTCTCAATTACTTGTGGTACACTACAAGGAGCGGCTTTTAGAATTCCATAAACTCCCACGAGGTAGTATAGGCTTCAGGTTTGATATGAATTGGCAGAGCTTAGTGTAGAAGAAACTACAACTTCAAACTTAATGAGCTCAATAAATAAGATAGTTACTCATCCTCGTGGTGAAGATGTCCCTGTACTTGGAAAATACCAAAACAACTTAATGATGTTTAGAAAAACACATTTTTAGATTAATATAAAATTGCTAAATTAAAGTTGTCATCTCTGTTGAGTGTCCTACATCGACTGCAGACCGTGTTGTGTTTAGATAGTGCTAGTATGGTTTGGGCCCAGGTAGTTAATCCCAGCGTTTTCCGGCGAGATCCCGCTGTCCTGGTGTGGTGCAGTGCCTGGCCGCGACGGCCTGGTCCGCGACGGCCTGGTCCGCGAATGACTTGAGAGATTAGTTCTCAGCATGATATTATTTATAATCAAAATTGTACAAGGAGAATCTCTTAATTAAGGAAATAAATCTGGACTAAATCCAACCTATATCAAATCTAATAAAAACAAGGAATAGCATATCTTAATAATAACAAACTAAATCATTGCATGTCTCAACACTCTCCCTCAAGCTGAAGCTCACATATTGTAGGCATTGAGCTTGTCACATATATAATTTATCCTTGGTCCTTGAAGAGCCTTTGTGAAAATGTCTGCCAATTGATCATTAGAACCAACAAAAGAAGTAGCAATCTCGCTAGACACAATCTTCTCACGAACAAAGTGACAATCACATATGAAACTCATAGTGCCTATATTACAAAAGCGCAACTCTTGGAGAAGGTATATGAGCCATATGAGCTCCTGAGTAGTAAGTGCCATAGCTCGATATTCAGCCTCAACACTAGATGTGGCAACAACATTCTGCTGCTTGCTTTTCTAGGAAATCAAATTACCACGAATAAGAACACAATACCCAGATGTTGACCGTCTATCGAAAGGACTTCCAGTCCAATATGCATTTGTGTAAGCAACAATATCTGAATTACCTCTGTCTGTGTAAACAAGACCTTTTCCTGGAGCTCCTTTAATGTATCTCAAGATTCTAACCACAACATTCCAATGACTATCACAAGGGGAATTCAAGAATTGACTCAAATATCTGGCCTCGTCATGGTCAAGTAATTCAACTTCCCAACTAACCTCCTATATCTTCCTGGATCTGGAAAGGACTCCCCCTCATTTGGTAGGAGTTTAACATTTGGATCCATAGGAGTGCCAATTGGCTTGCAATCTTGCATATTAATTTCTTCTAAGATATCCAAAGCATACTTTTTCTGGAAAATACAATTCTTGCCTTAGATTGAGCTACCTTAATGCCAAGAAAATACCTCAGTCTACCTAGATCTTTGACTTGAAAGAGGTGGACTAGTTGTTGTTTGAGTCCCACACTTCCATCACAAGCATCACCTGTAATGACTATAACATCAACATAGACAACCAAGTAAATACACTTGTTATAAGAGAATTTATAAAACACAGAGTGGTCAGCTTGACTCCGAATCACGCCATACTATTGAACAACACTACTAAACCTCCCAAACCATGCCTGAGGAGATTGTTTGAGACCATACAAAGCTTTATGAAGTTGACAGACATACCCACGACACTCCCCCTGAGCAACGAAACCAGTTGGTTGCTCAAGGTAAACTTATTCTTCTAAGTCTCCATTAAGGAATGTATTCTTTATGTCTAACTGATACAATGGCCAGTGTCGCATAATAGCCATAGAGAGAAAAAGATGAACTGAAGCCATTTTAGCCACAAGTGAGAAAGTATCACTGAAATAAAGATAAAAAACCTGAGTATAGCCTTTAACCACTAGACAAGCTTTCAGACGATCAATATGTTCCTCTGGACCAACTTTGACTGTGTATACCCAACGACATCCAACAATAGATTTACTAGGAGGAGGTGGCACAAGAGTCTATGTTTGGTTAGATTTAAAGACTGTCATCTCAGCAATCATAGTCTACCGCAAACTTGAATGAGAAAGAGCTTCTTGCGAAGACTTAGGAATAGTGATGGAAGAGATAGCAGAGGCAAAGGTATAATGTGAAAGTGATGAACGTTGATAACTAAGAAAATTATAAATGGGATAGGGATTACTGGTGGAACATGTACCTTTACGTAGTGCAATATGGAGGTTGTCAGACAAGGTAGGCGGATCCGAAGTAGAAGAAAGAACCGAAATAGGAGATGAGTCACTTAAATCTTGTGTAGGAAGTGGATTGGTAGAAGGGAGACGTGCACATCGCTGATCAGTTTGCAAGTGAGGAGGACTAGATGGATTTGGCTGGTCAATTATAGGCATGGACGGAGTTATTGGAACAAGGTAGGGAATAGATAATACCTCAAAGATTGGCTCAGATTCAATGGGGGATGGGAAGAAAAGTGTATCCTAAAAGAATGTGACATCAGCAGACATGTAAAAGCGATGTGTGGAGGGACAATAGCACCGATATCCTTTATGAAACCTTGAATAGCTGAGGAAAACACACTTGATTGCACAAGCATTCAACTTATCAAGTCCTGGAGTAAGATCATGAACAAAACATGTGGATCCAAAAACTCGAGGAGGGATATGAAACAATGGTTCATTGGGGAGCAATATGGAATACGAAACTTTGTCTTAGACAGCAGAAGATGGCATTCAATTGATCAAATATCCTGCAATGAGGACAACATCGCCTCAAAACTTGAAAGGAACATTAGCATTGATTAGCAATGTACGTGCTGTTTCAATTATATGGCGGTGCTTACGTTCAGCAATACCATAGCAAGTGGTGTATGAGAAATAATGGACCAGCAAGGAGGACTCAATTGTTTGCCACAAAAGAGAGACTAATTGAGAATCAACTTGCTCCCAATCTTCACGCAAATTTATATTACTTTTTCAGGACTTCTTAGTGAAGTGATTTGAGAGCTTTTGTCCAAGAAACCACATCTTGAAAACAGCTGACCAAATTTAAATAATTTTGACCATTAAGTTTCTTTGACGTTATAAAAGGATTATATGTTACAAGGCTCTTAACAGAGGATGCAGATTTGTTGTTCTCCTTCTGCAAAAGATCTAAACTTGAACTCATCTTTAACAGACTAGAAAATAGCAACAAGTATAGGCAGTAAGAAACCATAGACAAAGCACCAGAAATAGTGGGAACCCAAGGGGTCTTCGTCGGAAGTCTGGATGGTGGCGCGTGGCCTTCACACGCCGGCGGAGCTTGCAGTTTTAAAAAAAGGCGGCATGTGAGAAAGCTGATGGCAGTGGTTCTCCAGTGAATGGCCGATCTGACTAAGGTGAGTCTGATGGTGGTGGTGGTGTGACCTGTTGGGCCGAGTATGTTGGACAGTTAACAAGACAGCTGCATATGTGATTGTGACAACTAGGGTATTTGAGACTTTTGACAGGTCCACTGATCGTGAGCTTTGGTACCAACTTGAGAATTAGGTTTTGGTGCTGAATGACTTGAGAGATTAGCTCTCAGCATGATATTATTTATAATCAAAATTGTACAAGGAGAATCTCTTAATTAAGGAAATAAATCTGGACTTAATGCATCCTATATCAAATCGAATAAAAACAAGGAATAACATATCTTAATAATAACAAACTAAATCATTGCATGTCTCAACAACTTTAAACTTAATGACCTCAATAAATAAATAGTTACTTATCCTCGTGGTAAAGATGTCCCTGTAGTTGGAAAATACCAAAACACCTTAATTATGTTTAGAAAAAAAATTTATATTAATATAAAATTGCTAAGTTTAAGTTGTCATCTCTGTTGAGTGTCCCACATCGACTGCAGACTGTGTTGTGTTTAGGTAGTGCTTGTATTGTTTGGGCCTAGGTAGTTAATTCCAGCGTTTTCCTGCAAGATTCCGCTGTCCTGGTGCAGTGCAGTGCCAGACCGTGACGGTGTGGTCCGCGAAAGTGTGAAACAAGATCCCGCTATCTCAGCATAGTTAATCCCAACGTTTCTGAGTGAGATCCTACTATTATTTCTTCCTTCTTTGCTTTTTTGTTTCTACTTTCACTTAAGAAGAAGAGGAAGTGGAATATGCTAATGAAGATGATGCTTATCTTTGATTCTTATACTAGAACATGCATTTGAGTTTTAATATTTAGTTATTTTATTACTTTGTGTTAAAGACTTCAATATGCATCATCTTTATTTCTTTGCTTGTTGTTGGTATTTCAATGTATGTTTTGACTAAGAGTAAGACTTGTGGATTGTTATTACTAATTATGAATGTTTCAGAGTTTGAGTCATTTGTTAATTTTGCATTAAATTTAGATGTATATAATATTATTCATGTAATTTGTTCAACAAAATAGCAATTATCCCGCCTATCCTAGAACGTGCTATCCCGCTATCCCACTTTTGGGTTGGGCGTGACCCACCGCTATTTGATATTAACTACCTAGAGTTGGGCAACCAACACCTTATAAACTAGTTTTGTGGGGTTGAGTAAGAATGTACATCTAAATTCTAAGATGATACTAGAGTCAGATCCATGTATTGCTTAAGATGTTGATTACTATGTGTTAGGAATCCTGAGGGTGACAGGTTGTGTTAAGAGCCCCAGATCAACTAGAGATCTGACGCAATGCTTGTGAAGCTTGAGTAGTCCACATCTTACAAGCAGGTTGTATGAAGTAGAGTAATCCCCAAGCCGAAATTCTAAGAACTTCTATTATCTATTTGTAGTGAGTCGGGACACTACAATTATACAGTTTCCCTCTCAATCTTTGCCCGTGCTACATCACAAGACGCAGCAAAATATTGTTTTGCGATACGCGATTTAGTACAAAATATTATTAAAAGCTGCTATAGCACTGTGACACTGCAGAATTTGAACAAATTGCTATTTTCCGCAATCCACGATTGACAACATTGTTACCGTGTCCTTTCTGTTGTGGAATGAATGTGGAGGGTTCCATGGATATCTAATTTCCAGGCACTAACGTGGTGTCCTTTTCATGCAGATTCTATTTTGACTTCAGTCCAACCTATGTTGGATGTGGTCTTATCTGTCCTCATATAGTGAATTGCTCAGTTCTCTTTGGAGCTATTGTATCATGGGGTTTTCTGTGGCCTTTCGTGTCCAAGCATGCCGGGGACTGGTATCCAGCTGACCTTGGTAGCAATGATTTCAAAGGTCTTTATGGATACAAGGTATGGCAAAGCAAATAAATTAAGAGCATTAGTTTTCTAGCATTTTGTTCCCTTTCTGCATTGGTAAGTTGCTATATTTGAATGTGATTCTGTAGTAAATACTTTACATCCTTATCATGTTTTGTGCAGGTATTTATATCTATTGCCCTTATTTTAGGGGATGGTATTTACAATCTTGTTAAAATTATAATGATAACCATTAGGGAGATGTGGAGGACAAGATCCAAACAGAGCACCCTTCCTGTTGTGACTGAGGTTCTTGGTGAGTAAAATCCATTTCATTCTAAATATTTCTTTTGATAAGCATTTTTTTATTTATTATAATCAAATTCTGTTTAGCCTCTTCCATGTCATTTCCAATGCAGGACATACATGTGCATAACTTATTTTACTGATCTTTAATCTTGATCTAGATGACCACTGAACCTTAAATCATGTCTAATTATCCTACTCCCAAATTTTTGTTCATTTGAAAGCGTCTATGACTATGATCTGTCAGCTAAGTAGTAGGAGCTTGGCCTTATAACCTGGGATGGAATTCAAATCCTTTCAGAAATAATTGTAAAATAGTTATTAGTGTCAATTTAATTAATTATAAATAATTTTCCTTCCCCTTATTTTTTTTTAAAAACATTCAATTGAAAGCAGTAGTATTAAAAGGTATATTACATTGATGTTAACCTATTGCGCTACATTTAATTTAAAACCCAAGAATTAGCCATCTCATCGATCCATTGTTATTTAAATTTTGAGAATGAAGCCATATCATATATATTGATCTTGCATTGTATTACCAATATAGACCTCATTGAACACAACTTCATCAAAATCCAATTGCATAGGACCATGATTCAGATAAACTCAAATCTGCATGTATTGGTTTATCTGGTCTGATCTAGATTTAAATGTAAGTTTATATAATTTATAGAAGTTAAATTTTTCACTGATATTCCTGTTTTCAGATGGTGAAAATTCTGAGCTGCAATTAGAAGAAAAGAAGAGGACTGAAATATTTTTAAAGGACGGAATACCAACCTGGTTTGCAGCCTCTGGATATGTCGGCTTAGCAGCGATATCAACTGCAACAATACCAATTATTTTCCCTCCTCTCAAATGGTACTTGGTTCTGTGCTCTTACATCCTCGCCCCTGCCCTCGCCTTTTGCAACTCTTATGGAACAGGGCTAACAGATTGGAGTCTCGCATCCACCTACGGTAAGATCGGTCTTTTCATCATCGCGGCAGCAGTTGGCCAAAACGGTGGAGTAATTGCAGGCGTAGCATCTTGTGCTGTGATGATGTCCATCGTCGCAACCGCTGCTGATCTCATGCAAGATTTCAAGACAGGTTACCTCACCCTTTCATCGGCGAAGTCCATGTTCGTCAGCCAGTTGATAGGAACAGCTATGGGATGTATAATCGCTCCCCTCACATTCTGGATGTTCTGGACTGCCTTCGATATAGGTTCACCTGATGGCCCTTACAAAGCACCATATGCTGTTATATTCAGGGAAATGGCCATTCTCGGCGTTGAGGGATTCTCAGAGCTTCCAAAGTATTGCATGGAAATGTGCGGTGGTTTCTTCGCGGCAGCCTTGGCTATCAATCTTATAAGGGATGTGACTCCGAAGAAATACTCGCAATACATTCCTATTCCAATGGCAATGGCAGTTCCTTTCTACATTGGCGCCTATTTTGCAGTTGATATGTTTATTGGAACTGTGATATTGTTTGTTTGGGAGCAGTTGAATAGAAAAGACGCAGAAGACTATGCTGGTGCTGTTGCTTCTGGTTTGATATGTGGTGATGGGATATGGACTATTCCTTCAGCAATTCTCTCGATTTTGAGGATTAATCCGCCGATCTGCATGTACTTTGGTCCTTCTGCAAGCAGCTGAGTAACCGACCAACTTTCTCCACTTCCACGTTTCTAAAAACACCATACATGGTTTCTCAAAAGTGTATTTCTGGACGGCATAATTCGTTCAAAAGTGTACTTTCAGATGGCGTAAAAATTGGGAGTTGATTATGGGGGTGGGAAAAGTTTCACAAATATGTGGTTGTCTTTGAAACCTCAATGTTTGTGTTGTTGACCTTGTGTCTGTAAATATATCTGAATGTAAGATTAAAGGGAATATCAATATTTGGTTTCCTCTATGTATCTCTTTGCATGTGTCGTAAGTAAATATGAGGGGAAATTAATATGTCCCTCAAAATGTCTTTGGAAAATAGAAAGGCAAACTGAAGTGAAGGGGTGCCTTCATTCAGATTTGATACAATGATTATGACTTTGATGATTTAAATGAAAGACAAAATTTAATTTGAATCTTATATATGATTGAAGATTTTTAGTTTCAAATATTTTAGGGGCTGTGTTGGATTGGGATTTTAAAAGATTATTTTAGAGAAAAAGATGTTGAAGATTTTAAAAGACTTTGTATGAATGTATAAATTTCAAAAGACTTTTTACAAGATTTTAAAATATTCTTTACAGTCAAGATTTTATAAGTAGCATTTCAATGAATTTATAACACAAGAATTTTCAAGACTTCAACATATTATATGGATTTGTATTATGGAATAATAAAATATAATAAATAATGAGAATGAAATTTTATGGTGATTTTGTATATTTTTACTATATAATTAAGTTAAAATTTTAAATTATTGATGAATTTATAGTGTTATAAAAGTATATAAATCATTTGTATATTAATTTAATATGAGGCGAATTCGATGAATTTAAATATAAAATTCCGTTATGTAAAATGAATTTACTTAAAAACTTAAATTTGACAATATTGAACATAAGAGACTTTTTCGTACTAAAATGTCAAACAAAATCCATTGAAATTCATATTAGTTTATGAGTATGAAACTTTACAAAATTTTTTTTGTATATTTTTATTTTATAATTAAATCGAAAGTTTTAATTATTAATAAATTTATAGTGCTATAACAATATATATGTCATTTATATATTAAGTTAATATGAGGTGAATTCGACGAATTTACATATGAATTCACTTACGCAAAATGAATTTACTTACAAATTTAAATTTGAGAAAAAAACTTTTTTCTACTAAAAAATCACAAAAAAGTCAAACAAAATCCTCTATTTTAAAAAGCAATCTATTAAAATTTGTAAATTTTTGAATACCACAAGACTTTTTATACTGATAAATATGTGATTGGTAAATTTTTATATTTAACACTGGCATGTTTATTTTTTGTGTATTAGAGAAAGATTTATCCTGTGTTTTTTAATATTTATGAATAATAAATATTTATCCTATATTTCTATGTATTAGCGATAAATAATTGTTCTATAATTTTTTATATTTATTACAGATAAATATTTGTCGTAATATTTATGTTTATATATCATTGATAAATATTTGTCTCGTGTTATTTAATAGTATTTAAAACTGGAAGAAAAAACCAAAGACCTACAAATTTATCTTTAATTTCATTGTTGTCCCGCGAATGCATAAGTTAATATTTTTACTTCATAGATTAATTATGTAGATAAAAATTATGTTTTAGTTGCACAATTCTATTGCAATTTTCTTTTCAATATATCGTTACGGTTTTATGTCTATAATTTTTTTTTTTTGCAGTTTCTTTATGTGAACTAAAAAACCAGCAAAATATATTACTATTGAGTCCCTAAATAAATAGATAAAATACTAAAATTTGAATTGGACAATAATGTAAATTTTATAGCATATTTTTTTTTTCTTATATTAATAGTAGATTATTTTTACAGTTTTTTATTTGAACTAGAAAACCAACAAAATATATTACTATTGAATTCCTAAATAAATAAAATATCAATTTTGAATTGGGCAATATTGTAATTTTTATAGCATATGTTTTCTTATATTGATAGAAGTTTTTTTTACAGTTTATTTTTTATTTGAACTAGAGAGCCAACAAAATTTATTACTATTGAGTCCCTAAATAAATCAAAAGTACCAAATTATATTACTTTTGATCTCCTAAATAAAACAAAAGACAGAATGGACAATATTATAATTTTTATGGCATATTCTTTTTTTATGTTGATAGTAGATGTTCTTGAAATGAGTAATTTCATATGGAGAAGTATTTTGCACCCTTACATTTTACTACTACAACTTGTTCATATATATATATATTAGATATAATATTTTGAAAAAACGATTTTAGTATATTCGTTGTTCTAATTTTGTGAGATTATATATAGAGATCATGTCAAATGTATACATCAAGAGTACTAGATTAAAATTAAAATCGAAAGAAAAAAGTTTTTCTTTTTCTTATATATATACTTTGTTATTTTATTTTATTTATTTATTTATAATGAATTTATATATTATTTGCTAGAGTATAATGTAGAATAATTTATATTGTCATTTGACAATCATTTATACTAGTCGACACATCCGTGTTTTTAAATAATAATAATAATAATAATAATAATAATAACAACAATAATAATAATAATATTATAATAATAATAATTAAATAAAACTTTCTTTCTACCTCACCTCATTTTTTAAAATTTATTTTTCATTTTCTTCTCTCTCTCCCTCTCGGCATAACATCCCCACAAGCATAATTTCTCATACACCTACAAATCCTTTTGGTTATGATTTTTGAGTTAGAGGTTATACTCTAAGGAAAAATTGAGACTTATTGAGGTAAATGCACAACTCTAACGTTAGTATGAATATCTAGAAAAAATTGTAGTTTTGAGTAAAAATCTTATTTTGTGCTTAGAGTAGATTTAAATGATTTTTATGCTTTCCTAGAGTTAACTAAACTTTAGAATAATTTTTTTAAAGTCTTGGGAATATTTTTGATACTCGGATTTGTCAGTTGACATCCTGCCAGCTACTCTGATTGTTGTTGAAGAGAAAACTTAGACGATTCTCCATAGTAGTGAGTTGACGACGATCATCGTCATATATTTTATAATGCTATAATTATTATTTTACTTGTTTCTATATTAAAGTATTTTATTGAAAAATTTAGTAAACACAATTTATTGGTCGTTGTTATATAATATGTTATTAGTTTGATTTACATATGAGTTAAAGTATTTAAATAATGAATTGTTATGCGATTGAATATGTTTTCCTTGAATTACGATGAAATGATTTTAAATACGTGTTTTGAGAAATCGGTGTTATAATTATTAAATCGTTAACTGCACCTAGTTATCTCGTTTTGATTAGGGAGAGTTACCCGTTAGATGGAGCCACCCCTATAAGAAATGTCATTCGTAGGAGGAGAGGGCTATCAACAAGATGTAAGCTCCCTAATTGATACGTGACGATGCGTTGCGGGATTGAGAGGAGAGGGCTATCTGTTAATGGAGCCACCCCTAAGGGAAAGACCACCCTTAGGAGGAAAGGACTATCAATGAGATGAAACCGCCTCTTGGTTCTAAATTTTTTTTGTATTTTTACTTGTTTGATTTTTATGATGATTTTATGGGTGTTCATTTTGATTTTGTTTCGTTATTAACTGAATTTTTTTTAATATTTTTGTTCGAACGGTTAAATTATAAGTTTAATGACTATATATGTGTATATATTTAAATTTAGAATTTTCTTGATTTTTAAGTAATATTGTTTAACATAATTATCATCCGATTGTAAAGCAACTATTCATGTCTTTTTGTGTTTCTCTTCTAATTGATGGTGGTTGTTGTTTCCTCACTAAGTCTTTGTGACTTTCCCTTCATGTTGTTTATATTTTTCCAAATTCCCAGGCAGTTGAATAGCAAGCTCTGAGTAGATTCAAGTCTCAGACAACTTTTGTAAAATATGTCAAGTCTAATGTAAATTGCAGCTATTTTGGAGTCTAGAAAGTCTATTTTTTTTGGAAGTGTATTAAGCAATTAGATTATGTTATTTGAATTATGATTGAATTGAACGTTAAAGGATTTTATAAATTTGGGAATGTTGAAGTTACAAAGGATACTCTGTCGAAATTTCGAGAAAAAACATATATATATATATATATATATTAAATGGTTAGAGAAAGATTTAGTTGTTTAATTGTTAAGTTAGTTGATAGGTTTGACAAGTTAGGAATATAGTTTGTGCGCTGGTCACAACATTTAGTTTTTGAGTCATAATACTAGTGCTACGTATATACATAAAATCATTTTCCAAAAATAACTGTAAAATATTTTATTTTAATTTGATATAAAATTAGAATCAAAATATAAATTAATTTTTTTAATATTAAAGAAATAAAAACTATTTTATTTTGCTTTCATTCTAGAAAAACCCTAAACCCAACAAATGAATGTGTTTTTTATAAAGTTCTAGATTTTTGCTTTTCAAAATGTTAGGACCCAAATACGTGGTCAAATCCTTGGAGAAATTTATTGTCAAATCTTCAGAACCAAACTCATGTTGTACATCATGAATATCTGGCCACCAGATATTTCAGTTTCATGTTGCATTCAATTTGATGTGTGCCTAATTTTTTCTTAATGAAATCTGGTACACAAATTTGCCAATTTTCATAATGTGCAACTTTTAGTGTTGTTTCGACATTTTTAAATCTAAAAAAATCTAGTATATTGGATTTTTAGATTTTAGGCTTAATTACAATTTTGGTTTCCCTATTTTAGCTAAATCGTGAAAGTAGTTTCTCCATTTTGTTTCTCCTTAGTTTTGTTCCCCAAAACTTCATGAATTTTTTTTTTTTTTTTTACATTTATTTAAGTCACACCATGCTTCAAGCTCTCATTTTTAATAATTGTACATGAAATATATGATCATAAATGGTGTAATACGGCTTTAAAAAATGAAATTTCATCAAATTTTGGACCAAAATTCTATTTGGGGACAAAAACTGAGGAGAAACAAAATGGGGGGACTACTTTCGCAATTCAGCTAAAATAGAGGGACCAAAACTACAATTAAACCTAGATTTTAAAACATTAGGAACATTGATTATGGGTGTGTTTGTTTCAAAAGAAATTTATAAAAAAATATCTATTTTTTTAAATTAAAATTATTTTTTATTGTTTGAATGGCATTTATTTCAGATTTTTGAAAAATTATTTTGTTAAAAAAATCATTTTTTTGGATAAAAAAATGTTAAAAATAGTAGCTTCTTACAATTGCAACTCTGATAGATGAGAGAGAAAGATGTCTCAAAATCTAAAAATATAGAATTTTACTCACTAATAAGAGAAAATGATGTAATTACTATTACCTTCTTGAAAATCCGAAATTGTCTTCCATCAATTTTTAATGGGTTTTGTAACACCCCAAATTTTATAATAAACTATTTTATTAATTAAATAGGATTTTAAATAATTAATTTGATGTTAAAATTATTTTATAATATACGTTGATAGATTTGGGGATTAATTTTTGTTATATAGGTGTTTTCTATGATGTGCTAGTTTTATAAATAATAGATTAAATGTGCGATATAAATAAAAAATATTATATTTTATTATTTGATATTTTTTTGTAAATAATAGTATTTTAGTGTAATATTTTAAAGAAAAATATTTTATGCAATTTTACGTGTATATATGTGTATCCAATTAATGTAATATTTTTCTATTGACTGATGTTAAATATGCACGCAGTTATATTTTAATTATTTATAACTATTTTTTGTTTTTACATATTTCTTTTAATAATTATCTTGGGGTTGTAGTGATATTGTGTTTGATTTCCTTTATTTTTATAAACTTATTATGACATTGTGATTTTATATATATTTATTATGATTTAGTAATTAATATAAAGTGTTGATGTTATATTCATTTATTCTATAATTTCGACTATTATCTGATGATGGTAAATTTGAGTATTTGGATAAATAAGTATTATTATAGGAATTATTGGAAATATGAGAGTTTTTGTTATTAATGTATTTTAAATACTAATTACTTTAATTACTTTATTTTATAAAATATTAGTTTTGAAATATTAGTTATATTTTTGTAATTAAATTGTGTTAAAAAAATATTTTTGTTAATTGTTCATTTGATTTAAATAAATAAAAGAAAGAAGTAAAATGTATTTTATGGGTTAGACCTATATGCAATAATAATGCCTAATTAAAAAATAATTAATTGAAAACAAAAAGGAAGAAGGAAGCGACCGAGGAACAGAACCACAGCCGCACTTGAGAAAAAAATAGAAGAAGAAGATCAGCACTGGTTGATAACAATTCCAAAAAACTTTCTTTATTTCTGTCCAAATTTCAAATTCGTTATTTTGCACCGTTTTTTTCACCGTAAGTCCGATTTGAGTGAAACCAACGCCAAAACGATCGTGTGAAAAATGGTTATATTATCCATTCACTGGTTTTCTGATTTATAATCGATTGAAGGACAAAGAGTCATTGAACAAATAATATTTGCTAGTGGAATCGTATTCATGTGTGAAAGCATCGAAATAAGATAAGAGGTGAGAGAACGTTTGAATTAATGAGTATAATATAATGTGAGATGGGAAAATCGTATTTCTCAATGATTCATTCGGGGCTCGCTACTTATGGAAGTAACCCTTTGAGTGATAAATTGATTAATGTAAAAATATGAGAATTGTGAGATTAAAATATGGAATAGAAATATTTATAAGGTGTTGATTATTTAACTTCATTAAATGTGTGGTATTTGATATTATTGTGATGTTTGATTTTTATTTTTATTAAATGTGTGATATTTAATATTATTGTGATATTGAGTATCGAATGAATTTTATGTATATGTTTGATTAGACGTGTTTATGTGATGTGATAATAAAAGATGGATGCATTTTGATAAGTTTATGTGATTATGATGATGTATAATTAATAATAATGATTTTATAAATTTGTGATAAGTCTATGCGGTGATTTATGATTGATGATAATGGTACTATAACATGTTGATGAATTTATCTAATAAGATATGATTAATGATAATGAAGTTATGAATTTGTAATGAAAATATTGAAGTAACCCCATAATTGATGAAATATTGGTGATTCCTTTTTGTGTTTGAGGTGACGGTCTTAATTGAGTATCATAGGCCAACATGGGAAGAAAATAAATATTGAGAATTTGTGAAGTGGAGATTATTTTGTCATCATATAGGTAGGACCTAACAAGCCTAGCGATTCCGAGGAAGATTGTTAGACCTTGGAGGTATTCGACGAAAAATTGTCATCATATACACGTACAACTGAATGAGCTTGATCGTGGAGGTCTGCTGTTGAGTCTTAAGGTAATATTGTTAGACCTTGGAGGTATCCGGGTGGGGAATTCCTAGTTGACTTGGAGGTAGCACTCCAAATGTCAGGAGCTACCATACAACACACGTTTACCTCGACTGTCATGTATATGTGTCTCAAGTTGAGTTGAGGGGATCTATGACGACATAGCCAATTTGAATTGTGCGTCCACCAGGAACGTGGCATAGTATCAAGCCTCCTAACCAAGTACTTCAGAGTTAGAATGGTACCACATTGTAAAGTAGAGTCCAAGCTCATGCATAGCATTGCATTTTATTGTGATTGTTTTGTTGTGATTAATTATATATCGTGTGTGGTGATGTTATAGTAAAATTTATTGATTTTCCTTGAGTAATTTTGACTTTTTAATGTGATATTTTCTTCAGAAATGTTTGTGTAATGATATGGTTGTATTATGATTGTTTGCATGTTCTTCTTACTTGTATTATACTATCATCATGATTTTGAAACTCACCTCCTTCGTTGTTTGTGTTAAGGGATAGGAATAGGCTAGGCCGTCCGTCAGGGGCCTATGGTCTGACCTACTTATGGCTTGACCTATTTAATAAAAAGGCTAGGCTCAGACTATTTTTAAAGCCTATTTATTTAAATAGGTTAGACTCTAGCTTATAAAAACGCCTATTAGGCCTGACAGACTAACTTATATATATTTTTTTATTTATTAATACTATTTTTTATTATTATATTAATAGTATTATTTCTTATTTTAAATTCTATCAATTAGACAATCACTCAATAATCATTCCATATTCAATAGCCGTTCCATATTCGGTAACAATTCTATATTTAGTAGTCGTTCCATATTTGGTAGTCATTCAATTAGTCAAACACTCAATAGTCGTTCCATATTTTTTTAAGAGATAATAATGAGTGCATATGTTTCAGAAAAAAAATCTATAATTTGAAACCAAAAATTATTTTTTAGGGTTTAAAGGGTATGTTTTAGATTTTTTAAAAATTATTTTGTTAAAAAAGTTATTTTTTGTTTAATATATATAGATATGTGCACTGATATTGGTATGTGAGAGCATCATGTTATATTAGTAGAGCATTGAAATATTTTAATATGAATAAGACTTTTAAATAGGCTTCTAGGCCATACCAAAATTTTAAAAAGGCTAGGCTAAGCTGAAAATAAAGCCTATGATAGGTCGTAGGTCAGACTTAAGCCTAAAAAATAAATTGTAGGCTAGGCTAAGGCCTTTCAAAGCTTGACCTGACCTATTTCCACCCCTATTTGTGTTTGACTGACTTGACCCTGCATTTGCGAAATCGCAATTATTACAGTTTAACAAGTATTAAAGTTTAAGTTTGAGAGAAGTTCCGCTCTGATAGGTGATACCGATAATGAGAGTTGTAAATTGTAGTTTACTTATTTTATTTGAAACGAAATTTGTATAAAAACCTTATAAGTACTAGTAAGTTTTTAGAATTAAATTAAACAATTATACTTAAATGAAACTTATTGTGATTGCACTATTTTATTAGAGAAAAAAAGTTTAAAGTAGTCCTTTTGATTTTTGAGAAATGTGATATTCTAAATAATCCACATAAGTTTTTTATTTCTTTGAAAGAATTTTTATTTATCCGCTTTAAATTTTATAGAAATATAATATAAATTATTATATATATTTTTTTGGGATTTAAGGTGTCAAAGGTGTTCTCCTCCTTCCTCTTTCCATGTAACTCTTATCTAGATTTTCATCAAATAAGTTTGCTACTCTTTTTCAATTTCTCCACATCATTTTGTTGTTGTTATTTTTATTCCTTTTGTTTGAATAATTTTATCTTTCCTTATTCATACATTGATACAAATTTATTTGTGCTTTTGTACATAAGGTACATTAATCAATTTTAAAATGTATCTAAGAAATAGATTAAAATAGTAAATTTTAAAGTAACAAATTTGAAATATTTCATTTATTTTGTTATAGTAACTTACGCAACAAATACTTAAAGATATTGACATCTAGCATGACGAACTAATTACTAATGACTGTTTTAATGATTATAGATAATCAAACTATGGCAATATACTTATAGTAATAATAAAAAAAGAAAAAAGTTAATATATTTAAAAAAATCATATCTTTAATAATGATGGATATTCACTTTCTATTCCGATAATTTCACAATGTCAAGAAAAAGTTAAAAAAATTATAAGGGGTACGAGAATTAGACATAGAGGTATCTACTAGATTCTTCCATAATGTGGGGTGCAAAAACTGACTTCCTAATTTCATTTGTTCGTAGAATGTCCAAAGTATATCTAGAAGGGAAATGAACCTCAAAATAGAAACGATTTCTTGTCATTGACCATCGAAACAGTGAGATAAAATGAAACCGAGGGAAAAGTTATTAAGTTCTTCTTGGGTAATTTCACCTGTTTCATATTTTCATTCTTGTTGTTTTATAAGCTATGTCTTTAGGGAATGACCTAATGTATACTTAGAGATTTCCACTTTATTGGTTGATAAATCCTTAAGGATAGTCATCCGAGATGCCTCATGTTTAATTTGACATTTTTAGTTTGTAGGTCTTTTGTTCATTTCAGCTGCCCGTGGGTTGTTGCAGACACAAATTTTACAACAATCTTAAGGATTTAATATGTCTAACAACAACAAGAGTTCTCCGAAGAACAAAGATGATCATGCACAAATTGCCGCCATGTACAATTACATATGCAAAGTTGTTTCCATCTGTCTTTAAAATTGAGATCTTTGCACGTCACAATTTTTGCAGGTGTCTGGAGAGAATTAATTCTACAGTTGACTAACATGGCTGTGCTTTTGTGCTCACTACATATGGACACATGCTAATAAGGTATGTCGTCAAACAATTTTGAGTACTTTATCTAATTACTTGTTTGATGTGTACTGTACCTGATGAATTGTTTGAAGTATACTCTTAAAAACATTGAATATAAAAAAGTTTGTGATATGCAATAACAGTTAGAGAAAAGAAGGTATTTCTAATAGAAAACTCATAATTTGCTTGATGCTTAATGTCAAGTACAATGAGGTATTTATAGGTACAAATAGAAAATTCTAGACACATTTCTAGGAACATCCTAATTAATACACACTTCTAGATACTTTTCACAATTTACTATAATTAAAGCACTTCTAGATTCTTACATAGAAATTTTATATAGTTTTAGACTTATCTAATTTCAAATTAATAATAACATTACTCTCCCTTAATTTGAAATTTTCCTGTTCATTCCAAGTGTTGTTTTTAGCCTTTGAAAGTCTTCAAATTTTAAAGACTTTGTAAAATATTTGCAACTTGATCTTGAATCTTCATATATTTAAGCTCAACTTCTTTCTTGGCAATGCATTCTCTAATGAAATGGTACCTTGTGTCTATGTGCTTGTTGCAATCATGAAAGATAGGAATCAGTAACTTCCTTTTGTAAGTGTTTGTGCAAACTTGTTGTCTATACAAATATCAGTAACTTCCTTTTGTGGAATATGAAGTTACTTCTGTTGATACAAACTCTCAAATTAAAGTTTTGATGAAAATATACAAAGGTTAATTAAGAATGTTAATTATGATTATAAAATGTTATGTTAATTTAACTTGTGCTTTTGAGTGTGTTAATTCAAAGATAGGAATCAAGCAAAACAAAGAAAACAGTTAAAAACTGAACAAACAAAGAAACAAGAACATTCTGAATAAAATGGAGAATGATTGCCACATTCAAGACTGACTGTCACAGTAACTTGACCAATCAATCTCCACTACTTTAATGAAGCTTTTGCCTCTAAATTTTATACTAAGTTCATCAGTACATGGAAAGGAACAAATAGGTCTCATCTCAGTGAAAGAAGGCTTTCGAATCATTAAGATAAAAAGTCTCAAATTAAGCTAGTTGAAACAGTTTGGAACATTGTCAGCTAAATTGTCAAGAAAGCTCAATCAATCTTGATCTGTACAAAAGATATTAGGAAGACATCTAGACCAATCAAACTGAATCTCCAGATTGATCATCAAATCTCCAGAAAGTTCAAACTGCCAAAACTAGATTGATAATCAATCTCCGTTTATGCAGAATTCTAGTTTTGACTTCCTTACTTCTTCAAAGGTTTATAATCATTCATCAAACTATTTTGAACATATTCAAGGTTTCAGATCGAAGCTGTAACATCAATAACTGAGTGACAAGCCTCAGAGATCTTTAAACTCAAAGGCAAACAGATTTAGCAAAGTTGTAACAACATCAGTCAAAACAGATTCAAAATATTCAAAGGTTGAATTATTTTTAATCATATTTAATGATTTTGGTCAAAAAGAACAAAGTACTATCAATTTCTCTTTTGACCCTCATTAAATGCTCAAATCACCTATAAAAGCAAGGCCATTGTCCGGGAAAAATGCAGAACTTCAAGTGCTATCAAACTCTCATAAATCATTCACATTCACATACTTGAAATTCTCATTTTCACAAAGAAAAATCAGTTCTGAACTTTTCTATCTCACTGTGTTGTTACTACTGAATTCTTTGAAAGGGATCGAATCTCAAACAAGAGTTGACACATCTCAGATTCTATCAAAACAATCTTATCATTATTGTAAAACTCAAACTATAAGAGTTTAAGTATAGTTTGAATAGATTGTAACGAATCCTATCAAGATCGGTAGGTGATTAATTTACTTTATGGGTGGAAAGAAATAGAGCTTGTAACAGATCAAGGTTAATCTAAGCTAGGTGGTGTAAAACCAAGAAGGTTCTTTGTTTTGAATACTTAGTGGAAAATCTCACAAGGTTTGAAGACTAGACATAGCCTAAGTTGGGTGAACCAAGATATATTTGCGTGTGGTATTCTTTCTCTTATCTTTGTATTTATTAAGCTTAATCGATTAACTGAGATAAAACATAAATTGATTTTCTGTTTTAAAGCTCACCAAGAACGTTCTCCGTTTTCTGTTTCCCTAACCAAGATCATTCTTGAGTTATTTTCTTAAGTTTTAACAGGAATTTTTAAAAGGTGCATTTACAATTCAAACCCCCTTCCTTGTAAATCGACATTGTTACTTCAACTTCAATAATCTCCTTAGCCAAATGGCATGACAAGTCCAAGATGTTGCTTCTACATACTCTGACTCACATGTTGAAAGTGTGACAAGAGGTTGCATCTTTGAGCTCTAGGAAAAAACACAGTCTCCCATGCAAATATAATGCCCCTAGTACTCTTTCTATCATCAATATCTCCTGCAAAGTTGCTATCACAGAATCCAACAAGTTTAAAATCATTAGAAGAAGAGTAAAATAGTCTATAAGCAAGCATACCTTTAAGGTAGAAGAGTATCCTCTTAGTGACTTTCATGTGTGTAGTAGTTGGAGCCTCCATGAAACGACTCATTACTCCAACCACATATAGAATGTCAGACATTGTACATGTTAAGTATCTTAGACTTCCAACGAGGCTTTTGAAAAATGAATGGTCTTCTTTTTGTCCATCTTCACACTTTGACAACTTCAATCCGCTCTCCACTAGTGTGTTCACCGGATTGCAATAAAATATTTTAAATTTCTTCAAAACCTCCTTTTCATAGTTTTCTTGAGAAATAAATATACCTTCCCCCAATTGCTTTACTTCTAGGCCTAAGTAGTATGACAAGAAACTGATATCAGTCATCTCGAACTTAAGCGTAGTGCCCTTTTTGAACTCTTCAAACAAACTTGGATTGTTCCCAGTGAATATAAGATCATCCTCATAGAGATAAGCAATCAAAATATCTCCATTATCACAAACTTTGACATAAAGAGCATATTCATTGAGACAACGAGTAAAATTATTGTCTTGGAAGTATTCGTCATTGCGACTATTCCATACTTTTGGTGCTTGCTTTAATCCAGACAACGTTCTCCTCAATCTCAAAACTTTATATTCATGTCTTTTAATCACGTATCCCATTGGCTGCTCCACATAGACTTCTTCTTCAAGATAGCCATTTATAAATGTCGAATTCACATCAAGTTGATAAAGTTTCCACTTATTTTGAGCTATTATAGAGATTAGCAAATGAATAGTGTCCATGCGAACAACTGGTGCAAAAACTTCTTCTTATTCAACTCCATGTTTTTCTTTGTAGCCTTTGACAACAAGTATTGATTTGTATTTTTCAATCTCTCCATTAGCATTTTGTTTAGTCTTATACACCCATTTGACTCCGATTGCTTCATGGCATTTTGGAAGAGTTTCTAATTCCCAAGTGTTGTTCTTCACAATTGATTTGATCTCCTCATTCATGGCTCGTCTCCAACTTTTATCTTTCATTGTTTCTCTATAATTTGATGGCTCAGTATCCACTAAGGGACAATACAACTCTTCTAGGTCAAGAGTAATTTTAGTTGACCTTTCATAAATATCTTCTATATCTTTCATCATTCTTGCTTGAACTTTCATCTAGAGAAATAGGTGAAGGATGAGATGAAGAAAGTGGAGTTGCATCTTGAACTGGTGTTGTAGCCTCTTGATTTTCTTCAAAATATGGAAGAAAATTATAGTTTGTTTCTTCTTGATCCTCTCAATTCCATGTAGCATCTTCATCAAAGTCAACATCACGACTCATCACTACCTTATTGGTACATGGGTTGTAACACTTGTAACCTTTAGAATATGGATCATAAGCAACAAAGACATGTTTGATGCTTCGATCATCAAGTTTGGATCTTTCTTGTTGTGGCATATGTGCATATGTTATGCTACCAAAGACACGCAAGTGATTAAATCCTTCCATTCCATGCTTTTAGAGGGGTTTGGTCTTTGACATTTGAAGTCGGAGAGCAATTTATCAAATAGACCGCACAAGAATTTGCTTCACACCAAAACTCTTTTAGCATCCTAATGAATTTTAGCATGCATCTTGGCTACTCCATTTTGTTGCGGAGATTTTGGACCCTTTCAATGGACGACAAATTCCATGAGTTGCGCATAATTTATTAAACTCTTTCGAAGTAAATTTACCTCCTCGATCAGATCTTAAAGCTTGATTTCATGACCACCCTCATTCTCTACAAGAGCTTTGAAGTTCTTGAAAGCAACAAAAGCTTCTGACTTTTTCTTTAACAAATAAATCCAAGTTTTTCTACTAAAATCATCAGTAAAGAGAAAGAAATATTTAATCTTTCGAAATAAATATGGATTGATTGGTCAACACAAGTCAGTATGCACAAGTTGTAGTGACTTAGTTGCTCTTGATATGACTTCTTTAGGGAAACTTTTTCTAGTTTGCTTACCAAGAAGACCTTCACACAATTGATTTTGATGAGTATTTGATGGCATCCCTTTCACCATATTCTTTTTTACCATAATTTTAAGTGCACCAAAGTCCATGTTGCCATACCTCATATGCCAACACCATGCTTCACCTTGGATACTCATCTTCAAACATTTTGCTTCAATAGTTTTTACATTCAAGATAAACATTCTATTTTTCAACATAAGAACCTTAGCAGTTAAACTATTATTTTGATCTCTAAGCCAAATATGTTTATTTTTCATGAGAATTTCATATCCTTTTTCAAGAAGTTCACCCGAACTCAAAATATTACTCTTTAGTTTAGGCACATATATAGTATACATAACTAATCAACTTATGGCTCCCATCTTTAAAATAGATTAAAATCGTACCTTTCCCTTCAATTTTCACTTTTGATGAGTCTCCAAAAGAAACATTTCCATTCATCTTTTCATTAAGCTCCATAAATTTATCTTTGCATCCACACATATAGTTACTTGCACCATTGTCCAAGTACCATGAACTATTAGCATCTCTCTTTTCTTCCTTGAGTGTTAGCAACAAAGTTCACTATTCGTCTTCGTCAACAAGATTAACCTTTTCTTCCTCTTGATTAGGAGCATTACGACGTTCCCAAGAAAAATGGCCAAATTCATAACAGTTATAACATTCAACTTTAGATTTGTCATACCTGCTTTCACTTTAAGAATAGCCATAACCTCTTCCTCTTCCACGAATTCTTGGTGATGAGTGACTTCTTTCTTCGTAGTTTGATTCACAATGGAAACCTCTTCCTCTTCCTCCTTGGCCACAACCACGTCCTTTTCCTTGATCACATCTATGTCCATTTTGACTATTGAATCCTCTATCATCCTTCAACGAAGCTTTGATCTTGAGAACTTTCTCTAATGTCTTCTATTGCATGTTCTTCATTCTTTCTTCTTGAGCTTGCAATGAATCTTCTAATTCCTCAATGGACATTGAATAAAAATATTTTGATTCCTCAATAACACACACCATACAATCAAACTTAGGAGTTAAGAAACGAAAATTTTTCTCCGCTACACAAACATCTTCTATCTTGTCTCCATATCTCTTCATTTGATTCATAATTGTACTCACCCTTGAGAAATAATCTGAAATTGATTCAGAATCCTTCATCATCAAAGCTTTGAAATCTCCCCTTAGATATTGAAGTCTTATCTTCTTCACTTTGTCAATAATTTGGAGTGATTTCTCCAAAATTTTCCAGGTTTCCTTTGATATAGTAGCATCGAAAACCTTATTAAATATAGAATCATCCAAAAATTGATGCATGAGAGTAAGAGCTTGTTGATTATTCTTATTGTCCTTTTCCAAAACCTCATTCTCAACTTGAGACAATCCCTCTTCATCTTGTGACTCATCATAGCCTTTTCAAAAATCTCCCATACATCTTGAGAACCAAGTAATGCTTTCATGCGAAGGCACCATTTTTCATAATTCTCTTTTTTTAGAAGATGAAAGTGAAAAGTAGTGTAATCACAAGTCGTCATTTCTCAACTCTCACAATCGAGCTCTAGATACTACTTTTTAGAGAAAGGAAGATATTTCTAATAGAAATTTCACAATTTGCTTGATGTTTATTGTCAAGTATAATGACGTATTTATAGGTACGAATATAAAACTCTAAACACATTTCTCTGAGTTTTCTAATTAATACCCACTTCTAGATACTTCTCACAATTTTTTATAGTTAAAGCACTTCTAGATTCTTACATAGAAATTCTACATAGTTCTAGACTTATCTAATTTCAAATTAGTAATAACAATAACTATTGTTGGAAAATGACATCAAACAAAGACATCAACGATAAAATTAATAAGTATCAAAAGTTGTTGGAAGAATTAAAAGTTAAAAACATCACTATTTTTGACGAGTATGTAGCTATACTCCTATTTGGGAAATTTTCCAGAAGCACAAGTACAAACAACTATTGCTCACTAATATTATCACCCACATCATTATTGAATATACCAACCAGAAAAAATGCAAAGCTGCAAAAGGAAAGGCACTGGCTACTCGGTTGAAAAGGTAGGATAACAAAAAACCTAATCACAATTTCAAGAGACAAGGCATGTGTTATGTTTGTGGAAAGTCATATCATCATGTACCTCAGTGCCAACATAGAGTTAGAATGAAGATTCTCTTAAGCCTACGACTAATTTGGGGAGGGTGAAGGATATGGTATTTTGGTTGCGGTCATTTCTCAAGCCAATATTGTGTGACCAATGTGAACAAATGAGTGGCTGACTCTGAAGCTACCAATAATATTTATGTAAACCCAGCAGCTGATCTTCTTGGGAGCGGGCAGGTGCCACGACATTCCTTATATAGATTATATTAAAATATTTTGCAACTTTTTTGTTTTGAGAAACACGACATCCTCTATATATTTTAAAATTATAATTTTTTATATAGGTTATCAAAATAATAGTGATAAATTACTAAAATATCTTCTAACATTTTTTGTTTTGAAAAACAGCATTTCGCATCTCTCCTCTCCACGTATGTACCTCTTTTATGTTTATTCAATTTGTTCTCCTTCTCTTAAAATTTATACTAATAAAATATAATAAAATTAATGTAACGATCTCTATCTATTGACAAATTATAGATATATTTTATTTGATTAAATTGTGTGAAATTCTAAAAACGTGTGTAAATTGTATGACAAAAATTTGTAAAACTTATAAGAATTGAAATTCTAACTTTTTCAACTTATTGACTATGTATGAATTGTGTGAAACTCTAAAAGATATATATAACTTTTAAGAATTTCAATTATAATATTTTAGTTAATATTTATCGCTCACCGGCTCCCCTCAATATTTTGTACAACATTTTTGCCCTACTACAACACATGAAAACCGTTGCTTAACGTAAAAAAACAGTTGCCGTAATCTACGAGAACGGTTTTCTAACCGTGGGGAACCAAGGCGTTGCTTTAGCCTAATGCAACGGTTTTTTTTTGAAACAACAACACTTTTTAAAAACCGTACTGGTAGCTACCTTTAACAGAACAGTTTTTCAAATTGACAACAACAACGATTTTATGATGTTGCCAAATTAAAATCGTTCTTGTAGGTTCCTTTTTCAATTAAGTTACGGCAATGCTTTAAAACCGTTGCAAAAAAGTAAATTTTTTGAAAAAAAAAATAATTTCTTAAATTATTGTATTTTAGAAAAATAATTTTAGTAAAATATTATTATTGAAATTCTACAATAAATTTAAAAATATAACAATTGTTAATACTAAATTATTGTAATGTACTGTACTAAATTCATAATGTAACAATTGCAATAGTATAAATTCATAAAGTTCATTGTCATATAGATGAAGCGTTGTAACTCTTGATCATTCATACAATGTATTTGTAGTGGTTCAATTTCTCTAATTTATATTCTAGAGATAAGGAGACAATCAAAATAACAAAAATAAAATTCCTTATCTATAAAAACAAATACACAAATAACATCATTGAAATTCATCATTGATATCACCATCATTCATCTACAAAATAAAAATAATATATTAAATAAGTAAAATCATGAATAAATGAAAAAATGTTAAAGTCTATAATAGTAATATAGTTCTAACAAAATAGTAATATAGTTCTAACAAAAAACTACTAAGTTCAGAAACTGTCTTTTCATCAGGCCCAACCGGTTGTCCTTCTTCATTCAAGATGATCTCTTGTTTATATTTAAACTCTCGTGAATGAATTTTCTGACATATAGTCTTTCCTCGTTTTTTTATTAATCTTGAAAATAAACCACATAATAGTAATTAAAAAAGTAAAAAATAAATTGCAAATTTTTATATCCAATATGTAATCAACAAAAACATATATACCATTGGTTCCCTCACTTTCCTCACTTTTATAGTTGATACCCTCCTCCATTTCATTTTCTTCTATATCTTCATTTCCTGAATCCTCTACTCCATGTTGTTCCTTATTCTTATTGAGATATTTGGTAAGTGACATAGGTGGACATTTTGGAATAGTTTTTTTCTTCTTATATAGGCTTGTTGATGTACTGGTGATCCTTGAACTTGATTTCCCATGGTAGAGTTGACTTGCCTCTTAAGGTTATTGTTTTGAAGGAGTCCTTTGTTTTTTTCCTCAATTTTCTTAGAGACTTTTGATTCTATTGAACCTTGAGTAGCCATTGTTGACTTTTGTTGCTTCTGAAGATTATTATTTTGAGAAAGTGTTTTGTTTTGCTCATCAGTTTTCTTATAGACTTAGGGATTCTATTAAACCTTGAAGACAAGGAGCCTTTGTAGACCAAAGTTGTCTCTTGATATTATTATTTTGACCAACCCCTTTGTTCTTCTCAACAATTTTCTTAGATGGTTCAAGAATTGGTTGGACTACAACTACCTTTTGGTTTGGCTTTTTATGTTGTGTTTGAATTGAATTCCCAGCTTTCAATGATTGCTTTGATTGGTATAGCTTTTGATTGCTTTCTTTTATAGATTTAGCATTTTCTAACTTGACTCTATATTGCCGCATTAAATCATTGCTGGACTTAGCTTGAATATCAAGCCGAAAACCATTCCCTTTGTTCATTTTCCTACAATCAAACAAAAGAAATAACATCAAGAATTATTATTCAAAGTCCAAAATGAGTAACAAACAGTCCTAAAAACAACAGTCCAAATAGTAACAACAGTCCTAAAAAACAACAGTCATAAAAGTAACAAGCAGTCCAAATAAGTAACTAAGAAACAACAGTACTAAAAGTTTTGGACTGCTTCTTCTGTTTGATTGCAGGAAAATATAGCAGTCCAAATATAGCAGTCCTAAATATAACAGAAGACCAAAGAAAAAACAGTCCTAAATATAGCAGCAGTCCAAATAACAAGCAGACCAAATAGCAGCAGTCTAAATAACAAGTATATAGAAGCAGTCGTAAATGCATCAAGTATATAGCAGCAGTCCTAACAAGTAACTATAGCAGCAGTCCTAAATATAAAGTATATAGCATTCCTAAATAACAAGTATATAGCAACAGTCCTAACAAGTAAATATAGCAGCAGTCCAAAATATAGAAGTCCAAATACAACAGCCTAAATAATTGTAACAAGAACAATAGGAAGTGTCAAAAAGACATCAGATTAATGAATAATAAACAGAAGTTCAAATAAACAGAAGTCTCATCATTCCATTGTAAAACAGAAGTTCAAATAATTGTAACAACATTCCATCCTAAGTAAATAAACAGAAGTTCAAATAATTGTAACAAGCTGTCCAAAACAACATTTCATTATAAGTAAATAAAAATTAATGAATAATAAACTAGTCCAAATGAGTTTCATCAAAACTAGAATCGTCATATGTTTCTACTCCCAAATCCCATAACACCTTTAGCTCTTCAATCAATGGTTGAAGGTACACATCAATGTTATTCCCTGGAGATTGTGGTCAAGGTATTAATAAAGACAACATAGAATACTCAGCCTTCATGGAACACTAAGGTGGAAAGTTATATGGTATTAATAACATAGGCCAGGTACTATGAGACACATTCATAGTTCTGAAGGGATTAAATCTGTCGCTGGATAATCCAAGTCTTATATTACGTAAGTCTAAAGCAAAGTCTGGATGGCGTTTATCAAATTAATCAACCATTTCGTAGCAAAATTAAACCTAATAGCAGAGCAAAATAGGGTTTTAAGAGAGGGAAAATGAGAATTGCTCGAGAAGTGGATTATAACACTAATTTGTAGCAAAACAAAACCTAATAGCAGAGCAAAATAGGATTCGGAAAATTAGGGTTTTAGAGCAAAGATACAAAATACATACCAAAAACACGGTCGAAATAAATGGTTTACGCGAGACATAATTCATTACGCGAGGGAGAATGGGTTACGTGACGGAGATGGGTTACGTGACAGAGGTTTACGCGAGAGAGAAAAAGAATTTGTGGGTAAGGTTAAGGTTGATGAAAGTGAAAAATGAGAGAAGCTGCTGAAAGTGAAAAATTGAGAGAAGCTTGTTGAAATTCTGAGATAGGGTTTCAAGAGAGGGAAAGTGACAAGGCTTTGTTGTTGAAAATGTGATATAAGGTTTCAAGAGAGGGAAAATGAGAATTGCTGAAAATCTGAGATAGGGTTTCAAGAGAGGGAAAATGAGAAGGATTTGTTATAGGAAATATATTTGGCACTATAAAAAATTACCTCAAAAAAAGTGTTTTTTGTTTCATGAAACGTGTACCTACAAGTACAATTTTTTTTAAAAAACTAAAGAACAATGGTGAATAAATGTTGCGTAAAGATATCAATAAACAACGAGAATGGCTTTTTAGTATTGTTGTAGAAATTATAAAATTTCATGTTCTACCGCAACGAAATATAAAAATTGATGTCTATTTACCTCTACGAGAACAGTTTTTTTACCATAAAAAATTAGGCGTTGCCGTAGCACCAAAATGTTGTAGTGGAACCTAAATGTTAATTTTTTGGAAAAGAATGATAATTTTTTTGAAAAGTGAAAAGTGAATTGTGATCAAGAACCTCTTGTACTCATGATTTCTGAAATTAGTAAGAGTGTTTCTTCTTCTAGTTACTTGATTGACTCATGATATTTGACATTCTAGATTAGGACATATTAACTCTTCATATGTTGATAATTTGCAACGCCTTGGTTTGATTGCTTTGAATGATAAGCAACATAGAAAATGTGATGTATGTGTAGAATCTAAGTTAAACAAGAAATATTGCCCCCAGTCCCCCATTAAACATGAATCTAAATTGCTTAGTCTAATTCATACTAGTTTAGAAGATTCAATACAAACTATGAATAGAGGAGACGAAAGTTATTATATAACCTTTATAGATGATTTTTCGAGGTTCACTAAGGTTTGTTTAATTAGATATAAAGATGAAGGATTTGATATGTTTTTGTCTTATAAAATTGAAATAGAAAATCATTTAAATAGGAAAATAAAAAAGAATTAGATATGATAGAAGTGGTGAGTATATAACATTTAGTAACTTTTGTAAAAACTAAGGGATTATTCATGAAATAATTCCCCATATTCTCCTAAATCTAATGGCTAAGCTAATAAGAAAAATATAATTTTAAAAGAAAGATGAATGCAATGCTAGTTAGTTCTTGTGTACTAAATAATTTTTAGGGTGAAGCTATTTTAACTGCATATTTTATTTAAAATAGAATTCCACATAAAGGTATTGGTAAGACATCTTATGAATTATAGAAAAGTTGTCAACTTAATTTAAAATATTTAAAAGTGTGAGGGTTCCTTGCTAAAGTAATGATTCTTGAACGTAAGAAAAAGAAAATATGATATAAGACCTTAGTTTGTATGTTTATTGGTTATGTTGAGCATAATGCTACTTATAGATTTTCTGTACTAAAAGATGATGTACTTGATTGCAAAATAATAATGGAAACTTAGAATGCAAATAATTATGGAAACATAGAATGCTGAATTTTTTTTTTTTTTGAGAATATATCTCCATTGAAAGTTGAAGGAGAAGGTAGCTTTAAGCAACTTTTAAAAATTAATTCTGAAGATCATAATGAAGATTTAAGAAGAAGTAAAAAGTAAAGAACAAATGCTAACAAGATATGAGATTCAAATGAGGCAAAATCTACTAGTGGGTTAGTATTCATACTTGGTCGTGGCGTGATAACTCAGAGATCAGATAAACAAACAATATTTGCTAGATCAACTATAGTCAATTGGCATCAGGTGTTGCAAATAATACATCTTCAATGGGAAAAATAGACATGATCCACTTAGACATAATGTGGTAAAGCAATTGTTATAATATGGAACTATATTAATAAGTTATGTGAAGTCAAAAGTGAGTTTAGTCGATCCTTTGACAAAGTGATGGAACTGTCGAGGGGAATGGGACTAAAGCCAACTGAAATTAACAATTGATGAGAACTCAACCTTTGTGGTTGGAGATCCCATGAAGAAGGCCTAATGTGGTAAAAATTAGTCACTTGTTAATTATGCTTGTTCTAAAATTTATTTAAATATTGTTCCTTTTATATCCTATGATGTATTTGCGAAAAGTACTAGACACTACCTTATTGAGAGGTTAAGCTATATTAATGCTTTAAACGATTTTCATATCCGTTGTTGATAGTGTATGATTTGTAGCATAAATTTGATGAAATCGCCTATATAGGTGTCAAGTGGGGCCACTTGCATGAGATTGTGTCGAAATCTCTAAAGAAATCATGAATATTGAGTGTGTGTATGGTCTATTAACGCAAAATCGACGTACTATCAAGGATTGTGGGATGTAATGTAACTTGTAGACCTTTAACATACATAAAATGTCTTCGGTTCATATTGTTCGACTACACCAATTGACTTGTGTTTTAAGTCTTACTATGACCGGTTCATTTAGCTTCTTTATAGAGATATGATGAATTACATCTATGATATTTACTAGGGTTGTGCATGGTTGGTTTTTTTTTAAAATCAAACCATATCCATTTTAAAATCAATGTATGGATTTGGATTTATAACTAAATCCATTATTTGGTTTAAAACCGGTTATAAACCAAATGTAAAATTGGTTATGGTTAGATAATCGGTTTATAATCAAGCAACCGCTTTTGAACATTTTAATTTTAAAATTTTTTTTTTTTTAAATCTGTTAAAGTTTGATTATTTTTTAAAAGATCATTTATTCATAGTTTAAAAATCGGTTATTTAAAAAAATTGATTTTTTCGATAATTTATTTTAAAATTTGTCTCATCAAATTTTTTGAGAAAAAATTCAATTTAAAATTTTTTTGAAAAAAAAAGTTTTTTTTTATTTGATGTTTTTCCGATATTTTTTTGAAAAAAATAAATTTCAAATTTTTTTCAAGAAATAAAATCTCAAAATTAACAAAATATTGGTAGTGGATAAAAACCAAATCCAAATATAAAACATAAGTGGTTATCCAACCAGTTTATAAATAACTGGATTATAACCATTGTTAGATAATATTATTATATATTAGTAATAAGGGTATTTTAGACATTTCTATTATTTTGTATATATACTCATTGTAACCCTATTAACTCAAGTTTTGTTCATTCTATGTTATGAAACCCTAGAGTGGTTATCTCTTGGTTGTCTATCTTCTTCCTCTTTTCATTGTTAACATGGTATCAGAGAGCTTTGGTTGATTTTGGGATCTATTGTAAAGAAGAGAGAGATTATTTTGATAAAAAAGAAAACCACCAAAAGAGAAAAGAGAAGAGTAACCCTATTCTCGATTTTGTTAAATCAGTCTGAGAAAAATATCGATTGCGCATTTGTTAACCGTTGGATCGGGCTGATTTTTGGACAGTAGGTTTGCAACATTCAAGTCTTCATTTTCAACAGTCGGATCGGTGAAACGACTTCTGGAGGGGGAGAAATCGCGCTCGCACAGCAGCAGGTTATCCCTAATTTATTTTGTCTCAGTGATTGTGTTTGTCGTATTTTCCTGTCATTATTTGTTATGGCTGGTGCTAAGGATAATTCTCTTCAAGCGGTTAGTGTTCACCTCAATGGACAAAATTACTCTTATTGGAGTTATGTGATGAAAAAATTTTGATTGGAAAAGATATGTGGAGTTTTGTGGATGGAACTTCTGTTAAGCCTACCGATAAAAAGGATGAAACTCAATATGCAAAAGATCTGAAAACATGGAATGTTAGTAATTCAAAAATTATTACTTTGATTAATAATTCTGTTGAGTTGCCTATAGGAGTGCAACTAGCAAAATATGATACTGCTAAAGAGATTTGGGATCACTTGAAACGTTTGTATGTTCAGTCTAACTTTGCAAAACGTTATCAGTTGGAAAGTGATATTAGAGCCCTTAAGCAGAACAATATGACCATTCAGGAATTCTATTCGGCAATGACTAATCTGTGGAATCAATTGGCTCTTATGGAATCACCTGAGTTGAAAGCTGTCAAAGCATACATTGATCAAAGAGATTAGCAACATCTAGTTTGGTTTCTAATGGCTCTTCGTGATGATTTTGAGGGCCTTCGTGGGGGTATTTTGCATCGTTCCCCCTTTCCTAATGTTGAATCAGTAGTTAGTGAATTGTTGGTAGAAGAAATCAGACTTCAAACTTATTCAGGTGTGTCAGATAAGGGAATTCACTCAACTCCTCCATTTGTTTTTGTTGCTCTTGTTCAAAAAGGAAAATCTCAAGGGAGGGTTGGACTTGGTAATGATGAATGTGCATTTTGCAAAGAAAAAGGTCATTGGAAAACACATTGTCTGAAATTAGGGAGAACACATAAAAATAATTTTAGGGGGCCATCGTCCAATGTTGTTGCTTCTACTCCTTCTACCATTGGCTCTAGTTCTGGTTCTGTATACTCATCTCAGACTGCTTCCCAAATATCTGATATTGCAGAACAACTTCAAAAACTTCTTGCCACTCAATCACATGCAATGTCTGCCACCTCTTCTAAAGGTTTGAACTCCTCTGGTATGTCAGGTATATCTCCTTCCACATGGATTCTTGATTCTGGAGCATCTCATCATATGACATACGATGATAAATCTTTTGTGTATATGAAACCTGCCTCGTCTGTATCAGTTGTGACTGCTGATGGCACTCCTATGTCACTAGCAGGCATTGGTTTTGTCTCCACACCTAACCTTTCTATTTCTGATGTTTATTATATTCCTAATCTTACATTGAGTCTTGCTTCTGTTAGTCAAATATGTGATTTTGGTTATTCAGTTATATTTTCTTTCACTTCTTGTTGTGTGCAGGATCCACATTCCGGGAGGCTGATTGGGACAGGCCATAGACAGGGGGGACTTTATGATTTGGATGACCTGCGACTCCCAGATACTGCAGCCTCAACAACAACTGCTGACTTATTATCTAGTTTTCGCTTGAAGTCTTTATCTTCTAGTTTTTATTTATGGCATTCTCGCCTTGGACATGTTTCTGCTTCTAGATTAAAATATTTGGCTTCTACTGGAGCCTTAGGAAAGTTACAAACCTGTGATATCTCAGATTGTTGTGGTTGTAAACTTGCAAAATTTTCAGCTTTACCGTTTAGTAAAAGTGTTTTTGTTTCATATGTGCCTTTTGATTTAGTCCACTCTGATGTTTGGGGTCCATCACCGATTCTCACCAAAGGTGGATCTAGGTATTATGTTTCGTTTATTGATGATTACACTCGTTATTATTGGGTTTATCTTATGAAAAATCGGTCTGAATTTTTTGACATTTATCATATGTTTCGTGCAATGGTCAAAACTCAACATAACTCTATTATAAAGTGCTTTCGTTGTGATTTAGGTGGTGAATATACCTCTAATAAATTTTCTGAATTACTTGCTTATGATGGCACTCTCCACCAAACATCTTGTACTGATACTCCTCAACAAAATGGAGTTGCTGAAAGAAAACACCGTCATATTATAGAGAATGCTCGTTCCCTTTTGTTGTCCGCTTCAGTTCCTAGTGAGTTTTGGGGAGAAGCAGTTCTTACTGCTGTTCATGCTATTAATAAAATCCAATCCTCTATTATATCAGCTTTGTCTCCTTTTGAAAAGTTGTATGCTTCTACCCCTGATTATCATTCTTTGAAAGTTTTTGGTTCTACTTATTTTGTTCTTCGCCCTCAAGTAGAGCGCAGTAAGTTGTCTTCTCGTTCAGCCATGTGTGTTTTTCTTGGTTATGGGGATGGTCAAAAGGGTTATCGTTGTTATGATCCTCATGCAAGAAAACTTTATGTATCTCGTAATGTTGTTTTTCTTGAGCATATCCCTTTTTACTCTGTTTCCTCTTATTCTCAAATTACTAAGAGTTCTGAACTAACCCATATTGATCCATTTGGTTCTAATGATAACGCTTCTAGCGATTGTAATATTGAGAATTGCAGGACAAATACTTCTACTCCACATGATGACATCACTCTTGTCCCCCCGGCTGCCCAACCACCTCCTGCGATTGTTGATCCTCCTCGTTACCCTTCTCGTCAACGTAAGTCCACTTAATTACCTGATTTTGTCTATTCCACTTACTCAGCTTCGTTTGCTTCTTTCTTAACCTCTATTCACAGTTTTTCTGAGCCCTCTTCCTATAAAGAGGCTGTTCTTGATCCTCTTTGGCAGCAGGCTATGGCAGAAGAACTATCTGCATTGCACAAAACCAACACTTGGGAATTAGTACCTCTTCCTCCTGGAAAACATGCTATTGGGTCTTGTTGGGTATACAAGATCAAAACTAAGTCTAATGGGTCAGTTGAGCGCTGCAAAGCACGTCTTGTTGCTAAGGATTTCTCTCAACAATATGGTATGGATTATGAAGAAACTTTTGCTCCTGTAGCCAAGATTACCACTATTCGTACTCTTATTGCAGTTGCATCTATTCGTCAATGGCATATTTCCCAAATGGATGTCAAAAATGCTTTTTTAAATGGTGAGCTTCATGAAGAAGTATATATGGTCCCTCCACAAGGAGTTTCTCATAATCAAGGGGAAGTATGTAAGTTAAAAAAGACTCTATATGGTCTTAAACAGGCTCCTCGAGCTTGGTTTGAGAAATTCTCTAATGTGATAATTTCTCTTGGTTTTCGCTCTAGTGAACATGATTCTGCATTGTTTATAAGGTCCACCACTTATGGTCGCATTATACTTTCTCTATATGTTGATGATATGATTATTACAGGTGATGATGTTAGTGGAATCAATGAGTTGAAATTGCAGTTAGCCAAACAGTTTGAGATGAAGGACTTGGGAACTCTTCGCTATTTCTTGGGGATTGAAGTTGCCTACTCTCCTAGAGGCTACCTTCTTTCTCAATCCAAGTACATTGCCAACATTCTTGACCAAGCTCATCTTTCTGATACTAGAGCATCAGATGCTCCTCTTGAGTTGAATGTGAAATATGCTCCATCGGATGGTGTTCCTTTACCAGATTCCACTTTGTATCGTACTTTGGTTGGCAGCTTAGTGTATCTCACGATTACCAGACCTAACAACATTGCTTATGCTGTTCATGTTGTTAGTCAGTTTGTTGTCTCTCTCACTACAGTACATTGGGCAGCAGTTCTTCGGATTCTTCGTTATCTTCGAGGAACTCAATTTCAAAGCCTTCTCTTTCCATCATCATCCTCATTAGAGTTACGAGCTTATTCTGATGCTGATTGGGATGGTGACACCACAGATCGTAAATCTACCACAGGATTTTGTATCTTTCTTGGAGACTATCTTATTTCTTGGAAGAGTAAGAAACATGACATTGTCTCTCGTTCCTCTACAAAAGCTGAGTATCGTGCTATGGCATCTACTACCGCTGAAATAATTTGGTTGCGTTGGCTTTTGTCTGATATGGGTATCTCTCTTTCTGAGCCAACTCCAATGCACTGCGATAACAAGAGTGCTATTCAAATTGCTCACAACTCGGTCTTTCATGAACGCACCAAACACATAGAGATTGATTGTCATCTTACTCGTCATCATCTTCAGCATGGAACCATTACTCTACCGTTTGTCTCTTCTTCTTTACAGATTGCTGATTTGTTCACAAAGATGCATTCCATCAAACGTTTTCGTTTTTTAGTTGACAAACTCTCGATGCTCCATGTTAATGCATCGTGAGTTTGAGGGGAGATGTTAGATAATATTATTATATATTAGTAATAAAGGTATTTTAGACATTTCTATTATTTTGTATATATACTCATTGTAACCCTATTCACTCAAGTTTTGTTCATTCTATGTTATGAAACCCTAGAGTGGTTATCTCTTGGTTGTCTATCTTCTTCCTCTTTTCATTGTTAACAACCATATGTTTTAAACCGGATTTTTAAAATGGATTTGGATTCGGTTTTGGATTTGGGCCTTATAACCGGATTTTTAAAATGGATTTGAATTCGGTTTTTGATTTGGCCTTATAACCGGATTTTTTGCACAGCCCTAATATTAACTACGAAAAACTTTCAATTTTTATTTTACTTTTGAAGTATGTGGGGATTGAAATAATTTAATATTTCTAAACTACTTTTCAATTTTTCTAATTAAAATAGTAAAGATTTTAATTTTGTCTAAGTAAAAAATGTAAGTTTTTAATTTACACATTCATAAAAAAGCTGGATGAAAATTAACAAACTCCATATATAAATACCTATATCAGAGTTTGTTGAACCCCGAGACTTTTCATGTTGCAACTTTGCAAGGAAGCTCTAGAAACAAACTCGTACAAATTTTTATTATATAAAAGGAGGGAAATAAATTTCTAACACTGGAATATTCCTTTCACAATAAATTTTGAAAGTTTTTGGCATGTATATAAAAGGGGCTTGAAGTTTCTCATAGGAATTGTAAAAAAAACAAATATAAAAGAAATATAAAAAGTAGTTGAAGAACTCGATGCTAAGCTAAAACCCGAGTCTACCTGTCATTCACCAAAACAATAACAATTTATAAATTTAACTTCGGAATCTATTTTTATTTTTTTTATTTTATGTATTTTGATTGCCATTATCGTGTTGGATTCTCTTTGGAGGGAAAATTCATACCATGAAGCAAGCAAAGTCACAATGTCAAAAAAAAATTACCACAAGTTGGATTCTTTTTGAGATTGTGACATATTGGATATGAAACCCACTAAGATTCCTTTTTAATATATTTGTGACATGGTGACCATGAACCATTCATTTAAATGAGTTATCTCAAATCACGGAATCCAGATTCTTACATTTAAAAATTCACACGTTTACCAAATTGAAATATTGGTGACCACTCAATAAAATTAGACATTTTATATTTAAGTTTAGTATTTTTAATTATAAAATAAAAGTTAAAATTTATATAATTTTTGAATCATTTAATTTCGATCTAATGATCTACGAATTTCTGAATGTGCAAATTCAGAATTCCTTAACCCGTTAACACACATTAAATTTGTCTAACAATGGCAAACGAATTGATCTATAGTCTGACCTGTTTATTATATATGTTGGCCTCTTGAAAAGAAGTTGAATCGCCTCATTTGATAACTTTAGTTAAGTTCAACCACCTTGAATGAACGATCCATCAAAACTCCAAAAATCATACCACAAAATACCTTAGCAATTGTTTTCTTCTGGTTAAAGTAAAAAAAATACTACATTATCCTTTTTTTTTTAATTTTTTTTTTATTTTTTTATCTTTTTAATATAAATTTTAATTAAGAATATTTTTATATTTTAAAAGATATGTATTTTTGTTTTTTTTTTTTATTCGGTTCTTTCATTTTCTCTCAATTCAAACCACTAAAGAATCATTTTAGCCAAATCAACAGTGCTTCCTCAATGTTACGTCAATATCATTAACGAGCAAGTTACGTTTTAAAAAATGGATGAAATCAACAAAATTCCACAAATTATACACGGACCAAACACTGAATTTTAAAAATAAGAGAATTAAAATTAATTTTAAATAAAATAAGGTAATTAAAAGTGAGTTTAAGAAGTTCTTAAATCTTAACTCAATCGATAAATATTAATATTTTTAAATTGAAAATTACTATCTCTTTTAAGAAAAAAAAATGTGTTTAAGTTGTTTTTTTTTTGGATGGATTTGATAAGGCCTGTGAAAACTTTGTTAGCAAATGGATTCAATGAATTTTATTAAAGAGATCATGGATAATTGATTTTCTTATATAAATTTTTAATATATTTTAAAGAAATTAACAAATTATATTTAATAGATTTTATATATGATTTTTTAATAGATCATAATGAATTAAAAATTATTATATTCTATCCACAACACTATAAACATATACTTTATGCAATTCCGAGTTAAAAAATAACTTAATTCATTCTTTTACAATCCTAAATAAAACGTACTCGTGTAAAAATGAAAGAATTGCTGCTGAAATTAGTTAAAGTTTCATGTTATAGATTTCAATTTTAAACTTCATCAATGATAGATTAACCCACTAAGATGTTTGGGTATTGTTGGTAGTGGACTTGATTAATATGGCTGTGGTTTGTTTTGGTGTGTTATCTTTTTGGCTGTTAAATTGTTCATGTTTTAGTTTGGGGTTGGTGTGGTTGTGTGGTGTGATTATAATTTGTGGCATTTTTGTTGCTTTTTCTTTAGTGATGTTCCTTTTGTAAGACATTTTGCATTTTTTTTACGGACCTTGTATTTTGAATATGTTTGAGCAATATTCATCGGAATTTTTTTTTTAGAAGTGCTTCTAGAATTATATTTGCCCAAGATGCTTCTTAAAGTGTGATGTGTAAGATGTCAAAAGGGAAATTATTTGTTCCAATTGACAAATGTGAATCATCGTTAATCAAAGGGAAATTTTGGCAACTACAACATGAAATTCATTTACATAATTAGGCCAACAAACAAATCATTCACCCATTTCCAATTTCTCTCATTAAGGAAATCACGACAAAGCATATTCAACATCTTCACATGTTCGATGCTTTTTTCTTCTATTTTTAGTAGCCTAATAAACTTAGAGTTTCAAACATTTTTGGTAGATTATCTTGGAAATAAAAAGGTTATAAAAATGACTCGTGAAGGTTTTGTCAACGAAGTGGATGTATACTAAAATACTATGTTACATGCATCAATTAGACATATAGTGATATGTATATATTTGATCTTTAAATTAATAGATAAATAAATTATTTTTATCATTTAAAAAATGATAATAACAAAATATTATTTACTAAAAATTTCATATAAATAAAATTTAATTTTTTTTCTGAATTTTTCTTACACATAATAGTGAATATTGAATATTTATTACAATAAAATGTAAAACATTAGTATAATATTTATAAACAATGACATGATATTTTTTATGAAATAATATTTCCTAAAATAAAAAAGTTGACAAATAACTCTTTAATTTATAACTTTTTTATTAATTTAATAGTTTAGAAAACAAATGCATTGAAACCCTTCAATTTGTAAATGTAAATGTGCCATAAAAACTCCTTAATAGTGATAGAAAGATTTTACCTTCCAATATTGCTTCAGGTTATGATGAAACACGTCATGAAGTAGTTTATGCCATTTCATACCAAAACATGTTTTAACTCTTGAAACAGACAGAATATAACGCATTAGTTTTAAAGTGTGTAAGACAAAATTAAGGTCACTTTGTTACGTTATCATAAAAATATATTTTATATTCAATAAACTAGACATTTTTTTAGAGATGAAATTATAGATTTTTTTTTAATAAAATTACTTTTTCTAAAAAATAGATCCATCTATCAAAAATAATTTTAAGACAATATTCAAAACAACTTCTAAATTAAAGAAATTTATTATTTCATATTCAAATTTTTCTTTTAAATAATTTATTTTTACAAAATTATCTATAAAAATAAGTGGTAACAAATAACTCCAAAATTTTAAAAGGGAACAAGATTCTAAAATTGAAAAAGAAATTAAAAAGATGAGATTAAAGATATGAAATAAATATAGTGGAAAAAGAAGATATTTTCCTATTTAAAGGTTTGAACTATTGTGATAATTAGGTATAAAATTTCAAAGCTATCTTTAAAAGAGGGGCCTCCCATGTCTGCATCGTGGGAAGCACATGTGACTCGTAATGCAATCAGCAACACACATATAGTCTAACCTGTCATTTTTATCATTACACAACAAAACAAAGAAAGGTGTTTCTTATATTAAAGCAAGAAAGCAAAAAATAAAAAATAAAAAAATAATAATAAAAAGATAAAGGCTAGTTTTTATTCGGGCTCTAGAAACATTGGATAAAAATATCCGGCAAAATACACCGTATTCCATATGCATAATTTTCTTTTGTCCGAATAAAAGATGACATATATCTTCGTAAACTCACAGATCATTGTGTGTTCTTTGCTTTGAATTTGGAATAATATATTAAATCAAACAATATTAGATATTTATTAGTTGAGTTAGAACTACTTCATGCATGATTTTTAAACTAATTCAAGATGTTGTATAACAAGTGTGAGTAAAAAGTCTCACATTGCTTAGAAAAGTGGAAATTGAGACACAAATAAGTGAGATAACTCATAAATTTATTGTCTTACACTTTGATTGGTGGAGAGTGAAATTAAGAAGAGAGAAATTGGTAAGATAGAGTCTTAGAAGAGATAACTTGATGTTACAATAGAAGTTTGATATTGTTTGGAATAGAAGAAATAAGAGTGAAATAGAAGAGAAAGAAGTATAAAGTTCTCATTTTCTTTGATTGGTTGTCTAAAATGAGAGAAATAGTAATTTTCTAAATATTGATAAAAATACCCTTATTTTGTAAATAATTTTTTGTTGATGATATTTGGTATATGTTGCTTTGAGAATGAATGTTTTAGAAACATGTCAAATGTCTTATGTGAGCTCACCAAGATCTTTCTTTGGCATTCTTCATCATCCTTAGCAATACCAAGGTCCACAACTTTACACTAATGTTGTACTGCAGCAGCTGCCATCAGCATGGCACGATTAGAGTCCCTCATCTGCACAAGATCTATATGTTAGCTTATGTTTGTTTTAATTACATAATTATATTTGCCAAACAACTCGTGTAAACAATATGAAATATCCAAAAATATATATAAATTGATTTACTGTGCATTTCAAAAATATATATAAATTGGTTGAAGCTACATTAGACAACAATCAATAGTCAATTGAATGTGATATTTGAGAAACACCAAGTGATGTTGTTGCACTGAATAAGAAGACAGACACGACAGAAGTGAAAAACTTTGAATTAACTACAATGCAGGTTGTGACTCTAACACACGAAATTTAGAATCAATCACTTGAATACCACTTACTATAGAACACTATGCAATTAAATTTTGGTGCAATAGTAGAGTTGCACACAAACATAATTAATGTATCAAAGTAATATTTTGCATCATAACTGTACTATATTCACTAAATATAATACAAAGCACTAGAAATTGGAGGCTGATTTTGATGATTTTGGAAGGGTTATTAACTAAGAGGGGCCACAAAAGGTTATTAATATAACTTCCAAAAGCACAAGACATTTTGATCTATTTTCAAACACTATGCAACAATACTATACATATAGATTAGTTTTGAAAATACTAAGCTAAGCATATAAAAACCCATAAAACAAATAAACTACATAACTTCCACTTGAATATTTTATATGGTTTATAAAATATAAATTAGTTGTCATAGCAGTAAGGAATGTACCCCCTACAGTTAGAATCTTCACTCCAGTCTATGATTCATACATTCCTTGCCCCAATCCAGTCTGTATTTTTTATTAGATTTTGGCAAAAATTCCACCACTCATCACACCTACAAAACCATGTTCTTAATAAACCCATCACTATTATGGAATATGACACACTATTGGTTAATTGAAAAATTGAAGCCTTCTTAATTCTACTCTCAACCATGTCCATATATAGTAGCATAGTTAATGAGTTACACTTGTGAACAAATACTGATATATACATCAATTGAACACCAAATCAACTTGATATATATTGATCCATTAAGAATCACTCAAATTATTGATTCGCATGATATGCAATACTTGCTATTGAATATGAGAATCAATTATTACTTTGATAATGAATTTATACATTCTATTGCACCAAGAGCCATGACATGATTGATTTAAGCCTGAATCGCATTTCCACATACATACTACTCCACTATAAGATTTGTGGCTAGGTTCAACCCTTATTCACGAACATACTATGCTAAAATCAAATCACGCAGCCACATTAACACTACAAGAAATTCCCTCATTTGTGGTCAACTTTACAAATATTTTGTGGCCGAAAAAAATCATCACAAATTAGTGACTGAAAAAACCCTCACAAATACGAAAATTCAAATTGATCTTTATTTGTGGCTGAAAAAACTCACAAAAGCTTAAAAATTTAGCAGGATTTTGTGGCTGCCTAAGCCCTCACAAAATCACAACGTTGTGATTTTGTGAGGGTTTAGGCAGCCACAAAATTAAGCTAAAATTTTTAGATTTTTGTGAGGGCTTTTTCAGCCACAAAATCAACCCTTTGTGAGAGTAAAGGCCGCCACATAATTCCCATAGTTCCGTTGCCATTTGTGGCCACCCAGGCTGCCACAAACGCCTGCCTTTGTGACCGTTTTGACCGCCACAAAATCCATAGACCCGTTGCACTTTGTGGCTTCTTTGGCCGCCTCAAAGGATCAACCATTTTCTATTAATATCACTCAACTCCTCTTATCATTTTTCACTTCTACCTTCTCTCTAAACCTTTTTTCTAAATTTTCTCTCCACCTTCTCTTTACAAAAATTATTCCTCCAAACTTGTTCTTTATTATCTTGAATTTTGGTAAGTTTATATTATATTATAGGCTAAATTACATTTGTGGTCCCTTAACTTAATTTCAGGTAACGTTTTAGTCCCTTATCTTTTTTTTTCTCCCGATTTAGTCCTTTATTCCTAATAATTTCAAATAAAGTATGAAAATATGAGTTTATTTGAAGATTTGCATTACGGATTTGATGAAATTTGTATTATATTGAAGAATATAATTAATTTTATGAGTTTTGATTGAATTTTTTTTTGAATTTTTGTTTAAAAAAGGATAACGTTGAAATTTTAAAACATAAAATATCAAATTGTCATTTAAAATTAAAATAAAGGACTAAATCGGGAAGAAAAAAAAAAGATAAGGGACTAAAACGTTACTTGAAATTAAGTTAAGGGACCACGAATGTAATTTAGCCTATATTATATATTTGGTTTTTTATTTTTATTTTGGATTTGAAGTTATTTATGTAATTAATATTATTGAATTTTTATTTTGACAGTGGTGATATATATTGTGTTTACTTCGAAGAGCTCTGTGAAAGCTTCAAGTCAGACACTACCCGACATCAAGTTAGTATTTTATACATTTTAAATTTAGATTAGTAAAATATATATGTGATATTATAAATATATTTATATTATTTTTAAAATATAGATTAGTAAAATATGTGTTATTATAGATTTTTTTATAAAAAAATAGAAATTATGTTGTTTACATAATATATAATAAATAAAAATTTGAAACACATGTAAAACTTATTGATTTTAATATAATTTTTTTAAAAAAATATTATTAAAATTGATCATATTAATATTTATTGTTAGTTATTAAAAAGAGTTGTAGTTGAGTTAGTATAAAAAATTTATATACTTTAATAGTCTCTATTTTTGTTTATATAGAAGGAGTTAATTATTTTATGAAAAATTTCATTAAACATGAGTTAAAATTTTATTTTATGTTTATATAATTATAGTCTTGATAATAATTTATTATATTATTTGCAAATGTTCTCCTAATTGACATATAAAGTATGTCAAAATTTATATACAATGCTTTTGAAAAATAAAGCAATTAATATAAAACATCAAGATATATATATATATATATATATATATATATATATATATAATATATTTATTTAATTTTCAAAAGCAGTTGGATGTACGATAAGAATTTTCCTAGAAGGCAGGGTCTTAAACAACATTTTGCTAACAAGGTTGAAGACTTTCTCAATTTTGCGAGAGTGCAGAAAATTATCGAAGATGAAGGGGGAATGAGATGTCCATGTTGTATATGTCGATGTAGACTGTTTAAAAGTGAAGATGAAATAAGAGTGCATTTATATGCAGATGGATTTATGCCTAACTATTGGATTTGGACTAATCATGGGGAAGAGTCTCCGACGGCGCCTAATACTAGTACATATGTGGAGAATAACATAGGTCCTTCAAGTAGCACTAACATGTTAGGTATAAATTATTATAACTATCAATACTTTGAGGTGATGAATGATATGATTTCGGATGCTGTTGGGGTTAATTTGTCATTCAATGAAGATTAATATGACGATACCGATGGATTTCTGAATGAAGAAGCTCAGAGATTTTATGGTCTTTTGAAAGAGACAAATAAACTGTTGTTTGAAGGATCTCCAAACTCAAAGTTATCAATGTGTATTAGACTATTAGGTCTAAAGTCTCAATTTCATGTTAAAATGATGTTAGACGCAACACCTGTTAGAAATGGTTTGCCACAAAGTTATTACGATGCTAAACGGTTAGTGTCAAAGTTAGGATTAGGTGTCAAGAGGATTGATTGTTGTGTTAAAGATTGCATGTTGTATTTTGACAATGAATTTGGTATAAATGATGCCAACTTAGTTGAATGTAAGTTATGTCAACAACCAAGGTATCACCAAAGGAATAACTCTAGGGTAAGTAGGGGAAAATCAATTCCAAGGAAAGCAATGTTTTACCTACCTATTGTATCAAGATTGCAGAGAATGTTTGCATCAATACAAACTGCAGGAATGATGACGTGACATTATGAGAATTGAAGAAATTTAGGTGACTTGCGACATCTGTCTGATGGTCAGGCATGGAAACACTTTGATCAAATGCATCCTGATTTTTCGTCAGATCCACACAATGTAAGACTTGGATTATCCTCATATGGATTTACGCCTTACATACAAGCATCTTCTACTCCTAATTCTTGTTGGTCGGTTATTGTTACTCCTTACAATCATCCTCCTGATATGTGTATGTCTAAACCTTATACATTCTTAGTTGTTGTGATACCAGGTCCTTCTAATCCTACAACTGGTATTGATATTTTTTTACAACTTTTGATTGACGATTTGAAGAGGTTGTGGAGTGGTGTCTTGACATATGATATTGCTCGGAGAGAAAATTTTATGATGAGAGCTGCTTTGATGTGGACCATTAATAATTTCCTCGCTTATGGGATGTTGGTAGGATGGGGCATCCATCATAAATTAGCTTGTCCTATTTGTATGGAAGATACAAAAGCATTTACGTTAAAATTTGGCGGGAAGGCATCGTGGTTTGACTCGCACCGTAGGTTATTACCTGTTGATCATGCATTTAGAAGGAACAAAGCTACATTTATGAAGGGCTATGCAGAAAGTCTAGGACCCCCGCTTAAATTGACATCAGAACAAGTTTGGAATAAAGTAAAAGATATGCCAAAGGTACATGTTGTTAATGGTGTTTCTTGTAAACCACAAGGTTACAGACAATGGCACAATTGGAAAAAAAGATGTATTTTATAGGATCTACCGTATTGGAAAGATAATCTTTTGAGACATAATCTCGATGTTATGCATATCAAGAAAAATTTCTTTGACAACATATTTAATATTATGATGAATGTGAAAGGGAAAACAAAAGATAATGACAAAGCTAGAAAAAACATAGGTATATATTGCAGACGACCAGATTTGTTGGTGGTAGAACAAAACAACAAGACCCTAAAACCTCGTGCGAATTACAATTTATCTACTGATGAAGCCAAATTTGTTTATCGTTGGATCAAAGAGTTGAAGACGCTTGACGGTTATTGTTCTAATTTGGCAAGATGTGGACAATGGCAGGATGCATGGGATGAAAAGTCATGATTGTCATATATTTTTAGAGTGTTTACTTCCTATTGCCTTTAGTGCTTTACCGAAACATGTATTGAACCCACTTATTGGAGTGAGTCAATATTTCAAGAATTTGTGTTCTTCATTACTCATTGATAAAGATCTCATCAAGATGGAAAATGATATTCCGATGATTCTAAGTAAGTTGGAGAAAGTATTCCCTCCTGGGTTTTTTGATTCTATGGAGTATCTCTCAGTGCATCTTGCAACTGAAGCTAGGCTTGGTGAACTAGTTTAGTATAGATGGATGTGTCCATTTGAAAGGTGATATATATATATATATATATACATACATGGAGCTTATTGTACATCTCTTTTTATATTATAGGTTCATGGGTTATTAAAAAATGTCGGTGAAAAATAAAGCTAGAGTTGAGGGCTCAATTTTTTCACCTTACCTACACCGTGAAACAACACACTTTTGTTCTCATTATTTCAACAACGAAACGTTGTCACCAGTTAACGGAAGAAACGCTACTGATAGTGTTATACATCATCCACATGCTTTATCAGTTTTTTGCTTGTATGGTCATCATGCTAGTAGAGTTTTAACAATTTTCTGGCCAAGTGATAAAGTATTTAATGCGAAGAACAAAGTATTTAACTCTACTGAGTACGTTTTAAATTCCTCTTCTTTTTTATTATATTTATATGATTAAATTGATATTCACCATATATATGGTCATTAATTAGGGCATTTTTAACTATAGGACAATCATCTGTTGATGTACATTCAAATTTCTCATTATGGTTTCAACAACAAGTACATCTCAAAGAACAAACACCTACCAACATCCACTTGAGGCACTTATCTATGAGCTTGAGTAGAAGTTTCAAAGAATGGCACACCTATTACGTCAATGGATACAAATTTCACACTGAATCTTGGACCGAAGGAAAAGAAACAATTAATAGTGGAGTTTGTAAGAAAAGTTTGTATGATAGTGGTGTAGTAGAAGATTTCTACGACATAATTGAGCATATTTACGAAATTGACTATACGTTCCTAGATTATTTGAAAAAAGCGGTGTTGTTTTACTGTAAGTGGTTTGATTTATCTAGTAGAGGAACTATGATCAATTTGATATCTAATAATGTAAACATTCGTATGAGCAAAAATTATCCACAGTTTGATCCATTTGCCCTGGCCCATAATGTAAGACAAATGTATTATGTTCCTTATCCATCAACTGTCAGAAGCAAACAAGGTTGGTGTGCTGCAATCAAAACAAGACCAAAGAGTGGAATAGAAGAAGTTGAAGCAAGTCAAAATTAAGAAGTTGCATATCAAATGGATGAAATGTCAAATTTGGATCATGTGATTGGAGATGAGACTATTAGTCAACTTTGTTATGAGTCAAACATTGGAGAAGAAGTTGATGAACAAGAAATAGAAAAATTAGAGAATGATGAAGGCAATGACTTAATTCACTCATCAAATGATGACGATGATGAAGACAATTAATTAATTACGCATTATATATATATATATATATATATATTTATAATTTATATATATTTCTTTAATTATATTTATTTATAATAATTTATTTATGTATATTTCATTATTAATTTATGTAATTGTACATACACATTGTCGGGAATAGGAGGATCGAAAGGATTAGAAGGAATGGGAACAGTGAGAATATGAGGAATATCCAAAATATCACGTGGTAAGAAAAAAGTTGTTAAACCACGTGTTGTTAATGACCCATCTCTCATGCCGATGTTGACGATTGGTACTAGTGGTGGAGCTATTCCTCTATATCCTGAGGTCCCTATATAGCCTTATACCATAGACGAAATAATGGAACCCGAATGTGTTAATTGCTACAACCGCATTGTCATCATTCCAGAAGGAGATATGTATGTAAACTATGATTAATTAAATTAATTATGATTGTTAAATATTTTAGTATTGCATATGTTACATTATTTTATTAATTAATTTTTATATTTAATTTGTATGTAAATTTTGAAGATATCTTACTTTTAAATCATCTGCAAAGGCAATTGCTGAAGTCATACAAGAGAAATATAAAAAACCATGGTTGTCTTGGAGTGAGATAAAGGAGGATAAGACACCTCAATTTAGTGAAGTTGATAAATTTTTACATTGTTTCAATGTAAGTGATTAGATTAATTTATTTAATTACTAATTATACATTTGATTGCTTAATTGAATTATATTTTTAATATTTTTTAAATTTAAACAAACAAGAGACTAAATGTACTTGGAAAAGAGAGCATGATGCTGCAGTTTTGCCTTCCTTTGACCATCGCTTTTCCAAGCGTCTGTCATCTATGTTGGCGTACGCACGTAATAAGGGAGAGGAAAAATGGCCGAATTGAATTGGTAAAAATGTTTTGAGTGCTTTGTGGAGGAAATGGAACACAAATGCTTACAAACAAAAGAGAGAAAAATCAAAGATTAAATAGAGCATTTGAGAGTGGTACCAATACACATAAGGGAGTTTTCATGTCTCCTAGAGAAATTAAATATTATATGGTAATTACTATTTATAATACATATCTATTAATTTATATTCAATTAATCATCACATTTCACTAACTTATAAATTTGACATTAATTTAATATTTTAGGAAAAGCAACTTAGAAGGGAGGTCACTCAAAAAGAGATACATCGTTATCTTCATGTTAATTCTGAAACAAATGAGTATATTGATGGATTATCACAAATGATTCAGGTAATTATTATATATTAATTATTATATATTAATTAGTCCTCTAAATTATTATATATTAATTAACTATTTTATTTTTTATATAAGAACAACTTTAACAAGTCATGAAAGAATGGGATGATCATTAAGCTACTCTTCCTCCTGCTCAGCGAGCTGGTCGAGTGCAGTAGAAACAATATGAGACCGCACGTTTTATGCACATTAGTGGTGGCAAGTACAAAGGGCATGTGTTGGGTGCTGATAATTTATCATCAACATTTGTGAAAGGTCCAACAGGCTATATTCATACTGAGACGTCTTCTTCTTACACTAGTATGGATCGATCTTATCGTCCGTCGATAGATAATCTTGACTAGTTAAAGAAGCAGTGGGCAAGTGAGCAAGAAGAAAAGACACAACAGGTGATACAAACAACAATTGATAAATTGAATAAGGAATGGAAACAAAAGTTTCAAGAGCAGCAACAACAGTTTCATCAGCAACAACAATTTCAACAACAACAATTTTCATTTCTTCCTATGTTTAATCAGCAGTTCCCACCTTGGCCTCAATACTTGCATCAACAACCACTATTCCAGCAGCAACAAAATTACTCTCAATACTCCCAATAGTAGCAATCGCCTCCAAAATTCCAACAGCAACACCAGGATCCTCTGAACTCTGCCTTCCAGCAACAACATCAACCAATGTTTCAGCAACAATAATATTTTCATAATTATCAGTATGTTTCGTCATCTTCACATCAACTTCCTCAACCTTAACCAGATCAAACTGCATGTCGACCAACTACGCCAACATCTGGCTTGATCATACTAGATTTAAATCAACATCAACCAGCTATGGCTCCTCCTTCGACTAGTGGTGGTGTAATTGAAGATGAAATCCAATTTCAAACCATGATGTCTCCTCTAGCACAAATTAATAATACTTTTGAGGGACTTCTGTCGTCGGGTTACATTACAACAAATAATGATGGTGGGAGTGGAGCTAATTAGATGAATTATTATGAGGATTGATGTATTTGAATAATTTCATAATTTTATTTTTGGTTTGTATGAACACATTTATCTTGTTCTAGTTAATTATTGTGTGTTTAATTTTTGGTTTGTAAGACATGATTTATTAATTTTGGAATGTTTTATTTGGTTTGGTAGTAATTACTTTAATTAATATTTAAATTAATCTTTAATTATAATTAATATTTAAATGTAAATTAGTAGTATTTATTCTAAAATTCTCAACATTACACACACTAAAAACATTATCATTAGAACTAAATGAATCAATATAGGTTAGTTCTGAACTCTTAATAATTTGAGAATTAGAGGAAACATAGTAAAAAGGGATGTGCTAAAGAAAAGTTAAATTGCGAGAAACATATTATTTTATTTCATGACGATCATAACAACGATAACCCTTTTGACCATCCTTATAACCAAGAAAAATACACATGTCAAGCTAAGAAGACAACTTATTGCGCTCTACTTGTGGACGAAGAACAAAACAATTAGAACCAAAAACTTTCAAAGAATATTAATCAGGGATAAAGTATACAATTTTTCAAAGGGAGACAAACCTGATATGTTCTATTAATAACATGACCAACCCTAAGAACTATTTCCCCCCAAAATTCACTGGGAATTAAAGCAGACAACAAAAGAGAACAAGCAATCTCAATAATATGACGATGTTTCCTTTCAACAACTTCATTTTGTTGAGGAGTGTTAGTGCAAGATGACTGGTGAAGGGTGCCATCATAAGTAAGTAATTCAATGAATTTATTAGAGATATATTCACCACCTAAATCACAACGAAAACACTTTATAACAACATTATGTTGAGTCTTGACCATGGCACGAAACTTATGATAAATGTCAAAAAATTCATATCGATTTTTTATAAGATAAACCCAACAATAATGAGTATAATCATTAATAAACGAAACATAATATCTAGATCCACCTTTGGTGAGAACTGGTAATGGACTCTAAACATCAGAGTGAACTAAATCAAAAGGCGCATATGAATCTGAAACACTTTTACTAAATGGTAAAGGTGGAAATTTTGCAAGTTTACAACCATAACAATATGAAATATCACTAGTTTGTAATTTTCCTAAAGCTCCATTACAAGTCAAACATTTTAATCTAGAAGCAAAAACATGTTCAATGCGAGAATGCCATAAATAAAAACTAGAAGACAGAGAGTGCATAAATAAAACTAGTTGTTGAGGTTGCAGTATCTGGGACTTGTAGGTCATCCAAAACATAAATTCCCCCTGTTTATGACTTGTCCCAATCATCCTATTGGAATGTGGATCCTGCACACAACAAGAAATGGAAGAAAATATAACTAAATAACTAAAATAAAATATTTGACTAATAGAAGCAAGACTCAAAGTGAGATTAGAAATATAATAAACATAAAAAAGAGACAAGTTATGGGTGGAGACTGAACCAATGCCTACTAATGGCATATCAGTATCATTAACAATCATAATTGACACAGACGAGGCATGATTCACATACAAAAGATTTATCATCATATGTCATATGGTGAGATGCTCCAGAATCAAGAATCCATATGGAAGGAGATATATCTGACATACTAGGGGAATTAAACCTTTAGAAAATGTGGTAAACATGGAATGTGATTGAGTGGCAAGACGTTTTTGAAGTTTTTCTACAATATCAAATATTTGAAAATCAGTCTTAGATGAGTATACTGAACAAATTAAACCTTTAGAAAATGTGGTAAACATGGAATGTGATTGAGTGGCAAGACGTTTTTGAAGTTTTTCTGCAATATCAAATATTTGAAAAACAGTCTTAGATGAGTATACAGAACAATAACTAGAGCCAATGGTATGAGGAGCATAAACAACATCATTGGACGATGGCCCCCTAAATTTCTTCTTATGTGCTCTCCTCAATTCCGAACATGCTTTCCAATGAACTTTTTCTATGCAAAATGCACATTCATCATAACCAAGCCCATTCCTCCCTTGAGATTTTCCTTTTTGAACAAGAGCAGCAAAAACAGATGGAGGAGTTGAGAGAATTCCTTTATTTGACACACCATAATGAGTCTTAAGTTTTATTTATGCTGCCAACAATTCACTAATTACTGATTCAACATTAGGAAGAGGGGAACAATGCAAAATACCCCCACGAAGGCGCTCAAAGTCCTCACGAAGAGCCATCAGAAACCAAACCAGACATTGCTTCTCTCGCTAATCAATGTACGCTTTGACAGTTTCAACTCAGTGGATTCCATATGAGCCAATTGATCCCACAAATTAATCATTGTTGAGTAGAATTCTAGAATGGTCATATTGTTCTACTTAAGGGCTCTAATATCACTTTGCAACTAATAACGTTTGACAAAGTTAGATTGAACATACAAACATTTCAAGTGATCTCAAATTTCTTTAGCAGTATCATACTTTGCTAGTTGCACTCCTATAGACAACTGAACAAAATTATTTTTCCAAGTAGTAATTTTTGAATTAATAACATTCCATGTTTTCATATCTTTTGCATATTTAGCTTCATCCTTTTTATATGTAGGCTTAACACAAGTTCCATCAACATAACCTCACATATCATTTTCAATGAAATGTTTTTTCATTACATTACTCCAATAAGAATAATTTTGTCCATTAAGGTGGACACTAACAACTTAAAGAGAATCATTCTTAGCATCAACCATAATAAATATTGACAAGAAAATACGACAAACACAATCATTGAGACAAAATAAATTATGGATAACTTGTCAATAGAAAAATCAAGAAAGAACCAAACAAAATCGTGTCGGAGATAGAAGAGCAGAACCATGCCAGAAATAGAAGAGTAGAATCGCGCTGGAGATAGAAGAGCAAAATTGCACCGAAAACATAAAGGTAGAATCGTGCTAAAAAACGTAGGATGCACATCAATACCGATCGCAAAACGGACCATTTTACTGTAGATCCCGAAATCAACCAAAGCTCTTTGATAGCATGTTAACAATGATAATATAACATAAATATAGAAGAAGAAGAAGAAGAAGAAGAAGAAGAAGAAGAAGAAGAAGAAGAAGAAGAAGAAGAAGAAGAAGAAGAAGAAGAAGAAGAAGAAGAAGAAGAAGAAGAAGAAGAAGAAGAAGAAGAAGAAGAAGAAGAAGAAGAAGAAGAAGAAGAAGAAGAAGAAGAAGAAGAAGAAGAAGAAGAAGAAGAAGAAGAAGAAGAAGAAGAAGAAGAAGAAGAAGAAGAAGAAGAAGAAGAAGAAGAAGAAGAAGAAGAAGAAGAAGAGGAACCCTTAGATAGGGTTTCATAAACAAATGAGTGAAACTTTAATGTAATAGGATTACAAAATATATATATATATATTGAATAGAAAAATCTAAAATACCCTTACTGATATATATTATAATATTATCTAATATATATCTAACCCTAATTAGGATTATTTATTGGAATTTTAATTTACTACATCACAAAAATAGAATGAAATGCTTATAAGCCCATATTATATAAAGTTGTTTAGACGTCTAACATATAAACCATCATTAGTTGAATCAATTTAACGTGGTTCTGATGTCACAAAGAAAATATCATTACCAACATCTTTATCGTTATTGTTACCATCACTTATTTTATTGGTCGATAGGACAATGGGTCATTTATCATCAGCAGGATCAATGACATAAAACACTTGTTGAGCTTGTGACGCTAAAATAAAAGGGCCATCTTTGTATCTCACCCTATTAAAATCGAAACAAAAATTTAATAAATAATCACAATAGAAATACCTGAGACAACAATCACTCAATAGAAATAAGCGCACAGTAGAGGAGGCTTTAGTGACAAGAGGGCTCACAGTAGAGAAGGGTTCGTATAGTAGAGCAGAAAAGGGTTCCACAATAGAGGAGAGGTGGATTCATAGGGTTAGGGAGAGAAAGTATTAAAGATGTTTTTATTTATATGAAGGGAACGATTCTTATCAAATATGCATCATTTTACGGCGCTTATATTCAATGTGCTCTAAAACACTATATAATTATGTGAAAGCATTATATTTTATAGCGCTTATATACAAAACACTCTAACAACGCTTTAAACATAATGTGAGAGCGCTTGTATAACAAGCGCTCTAAAATGCGCTGTAAACATTATGTGAGGGGGCTATATTTTATAGCTTATATCCAAAACTCTTTAAAAGCACTGTAAACAACACAAATAATAAACTCCAAAGTGTTATACGACCCTACAACAACGCTTACAACAAAAACGTTGTAAATATTATGACCCTATATGACCCTACAACAGTGCTTTTGCAAAAGCGCTTGTCAGAAAAGCGTTGTTATATCATCCATTAATTTTAAAATATTATACAACAGCGCTTTTAGTTAAAAAAACGCTGTAAAATGTTATTTTTAGTGTAGTGGACCATTTAAATTAGACTAACTAAATGATTGTTCACAATATATAATTATTTATTTATATATAAAATCATGTTGGATTAATAATCCAAGATATTAGTGTTATTTGGCCACCCGAAAAATATTGATATAGCTAGCCTTGTAGATTACATTGAGGTGTTCAATCCCAATTATATTTTTTCTATCAACAAATTTTGAAGTTGATTTTCTTAAGAAATTAGAGTCGAGTTCCACACAAACCAATGTCATATTGGTATTGTGTCAACTAGGGGAATCCTTGAGCGTGAGTGGGTGGTTCGATCGCACAAGGTCCCATTTTTTAGGGACACCAATTTGTTTATATTTACTATATATATGCATTTAGTAGATCTATTTTTTTTATGGACGGTCCCGCTCTATGGAATATTACTACTACATGTTTGGATTAATAGATACATGAATAATTAATTGTTATATTTATAGTATAGTTTTGAATTTATTTGAACTTTTATATCTTTTACTTTCCTTTCACAATATTTTTCATTTGAGGGTTGTATTGAAAAAATTATTCAACAGTTTTCTGTACATCTTTTATGTCGAAGGCTATATGTATTTGATAACTAAGAAGGTTTGTGTGTGATTTATAAAAGAAAGTAATCAAGTTTATAATTTGTACAAGACATCGACTCGGGAGGTAGTAATTTAAAATTGTATCAGAGCTTAGAAATTATTGTTTTATAAGACATGAGTGGTAGGCGTGTTTATATCCAGTAAAATCATAAATCGATCTAAAAAAATTCAAAAAATCGTACAAAATTGAATATTATCAAATATTTAATTATTTTATGAAAATCATTCCGATAATTTCGAATTCCTTTTTAAAATTAACCTGAATCAAACGGTATACAATATATTTTAACAGTTATTTATTATTTTAATTTAAAATTTTCTTTTTTTGTTTTCATATATTTCAAACATAATTGATGATTGTTATTCTTTCATATTAAGTTTTAATATTTTAGATATTATATTTTGAATCAAAGATAATATTTTACAATATATTTATAATATTAATATAATTTTTTACGATTATAATTTGGATATCTAAAAACTAATCTAAATTACACTAAACCGCATATAATTAAATGATTTTTTTCTTCCGAATCGATTAAACCATAAAAACTCCTTATATGTGGCTTGAATCTTTTGTTTCGTTTTCCTTTTTCGAAAAGAGGTTGCTTGATGAATTTGTTTTACAATTCTTTATGAACAGGAAAACAATTATTTCAGTTTGTTTTTGCTTTGGAAACCCGGCAATTAAAGTAAACAAAGACCCATTATTGCACTAACAATGTTTGATAATGATAAGCCTTAAAACTTGCACATTTAGATTAAATAAAAACAAGAGTTTAATTGATGTATATTGATTGTATAATTTTTTTTTATATATTCAACTTGTCATAATCATTTTTGTGAACTACTTTAAAATGTAATTTTTATAAAAATTAAATATTTTTAATGATTTAACAGTTGTAGTTGTCATTGATAGACTAAGTCTATATAATAAATATTTATAATAACAAATATATAATATAAATCTTAAAATTAATTGTTTAAAAAAAAAGGATAGAATAAAGGGATATTATAATTTGTAGAAAACGTTTTCGTGCAAAAATTTTAGGTTACATTTTTTTATTGAAATTTCTCTTACATCTTTTGAATAGTAGGACATATATCACCGTTATTCCTTAGCAATTTATTGATTTTAAATTCAATTTGTTAAGGTATTGTTTCCAAATTTCTACAATGTTACAGTGTTATATAGAGGCCGAGAAATTAGAAGCTAATATTTTAGTAAGCATTTTTTCTCATATATAGATATCACAATAAAACAAAGTTTTATAAAAAATCAAAATAATATATAATTTTTAAAAAGGTAAAAATACACTTTTGGCTCTCAAGTTTCACAATAATTCAATTTTCACTCCATATTTTGTTTTGTATATTTTTTTTTTCAAAACAATAAGCTGACGATTTCATTTAAAAAAAAGTCTATGTAATGGTTAAAAATATATTTAATTACAGTTTTAATCTCTTTATTTTTAAAATCGATAATTTAGATCATTCTCTTAGATTTTTTTTTTTAAAAAAATAACGGTTTGACATATTTTACATAACATCAAATACAATTATATGATATAGAACCATCTAGATGCATTAATTTTTCTCATAGCCATATTTTAATTTTGTATTTTTCTTGGGGTAACCATAAATGTTAAAGAAGGGCCAATGGTCTCCGTGCTTCCTATCCTCACAAGAAGTTAAATATGTTAAATAAGGGTAACCATAGATAGGGTTTTACTTTATCATTCCTCAAGTTGTACTACATATTTCCATGTAATTATTCGTGTAGATTGATTAAAGAAACACATAAGTAGTGTTGGGGATTTTCATATTCAATTCGTTTCAAGAGATAAACATGTGAACATATTGTTAGAACCAAGTGAGGTTGAATCCAACTCTTACTCTGTGCATTTTGATGATAACATCCAACAATAGAAAAATAATTCCTTTGATGTTTACGTAAGTCTGTAGAGAATACATCCAACAAAATCAAAGAAAGAGTTTAGCACATTTGATAGTAATAATCTTATCATCATGATCTCATGATGTCACACTCTAAATCAACATTTTCTAGTGATTCTCTGCAACCAAAGCTTGTCACTGAGGAAAGTTTTGATCCATTCCTTTAGGTGACCAACAAAAGACATGAAGAAGATGTTGTAGAATGAGCTGATATTAAACCAGCGCTAGCAACCACTTTAGCCAAACTTTCTAATCCCTAGTATTTTAGTTTATTTTACCTTATTTTATTTTATTTAAACTAATTTGATTTTTTGAGTATTCCCTACAGTAGCCAGTAGGTATACTTTATCTACCATATTATGATAAGTTTTTTTCTTTCATCTGATCTTCTGTTTATTATTTTCTTTAATTTTCTTTATTAATAATGCCTTTTATCTTACATTTTTTTATCTAATGACAAAAGGAGAGAAACAAATATTGAGATAAAACAAGAGAAGAATTTCGTGAAGTAAAATTCCGAATCATTCTAATACACTCTAATGATGCTCATACATATAATATTCTTATGGCATACATTGCTTTGGCATTGACATCATTCTTATACACTTTGATATTGAAAAAAAAAATATTTTATGTAATGTTGGTAAGTGTGTTATGATCCAGAGGTATACTTGCAATTCACCCTTCTTTAAAAAGGCTTAACATTCAAGAAAAATATAGGTTGTTCTATTAGATTTTGTTAGTGCAAAAGTCATTTAAGTTATAATTCTCCGATTGATATTTTGATGATAACAAAAACAACAAGAACAATTATCTCATAATTATTTGGTAAGTGTACAAAACATGTTAGAAAATAAATATTTATATTAATGACTATCTATTTAAGGTTACATAAATGATGAGTAAATTAAGGATGATAGTCTACGTGTTTCTAACACAGAATATTATCACATAATTAATAAACAAGTAATTATGTCTACTAATAGATCATGACATGATATAAGTTGTAAGAAGTCTTGAAACAAACATTTAGTTATATACACACTAAGTCAAAGGGAACATGAGTCAACAATTGAACATATGTTTACAAAAGAATAGAACTCTACAATTATCATTTGTCTATGACTAAAGTTAACTAAGAGTCAAGATCTTCATTGATCCTTTAACTCAAGACCAAAGAAGAAAGTTTTGAATGAAGCCTTGATTATAATCAATGCTTTGATAAACAAAGAGATATAATTTATTGATCTAAAGAATATGTTAAAGTTGTGTTTGACTCTATTAAACGCATTATCAATGTGCCACTATTGAATCTGATATTTCAAGCTTGCCCTGATGATTCTATGTATGATATAAACTAGACAAACATCTAATCAATGTTTCACGTCAACACTCTGACTAAGTCAACGCTCTAACTTAAAATCGAACTTGTTAAGTCAAAAACTCAGTCCATAACTTTGAAGAAGAAAACATCTCAACCTTATCTAATCATCAAAGTTGGACTTATCATTCGTCTAAGGAGATGCATGACATGCTCTGAAAATTTCATCATTTTCCTTTCTTGTCGTTTATATCAAGATTCGTTGAATTAATTATGAAGACGAATATTCAAGATCTCTTAATATTCGATACGAGTGATTATTTTACATGTTGATTCTAGATCTATGAATATTCGATACGAGTCATTATTTTATATGTTGATTTCATGCAATCACAATGATAACTCTTCATCATATGCATATTTTTCATTGTTTTTTAAGTAATTTATCTTTAATCATTAGTTAATTTAGGGAGTTATTTCATATATTTTGTTGACTTTAGTTCTTGAAGTTAATGAAATATTTATGTTCTTATTTCTTTGGCATTGTTTTGTTGTTTTGGTGCAATTCTAGTTTTTTGTGAGAAATCAACATAATCTACTTGGAGTATTCCAGCAATATCTGGAGTTATAGATGTCAAATTTGAGTCAAACCAAGTACAAATGAAATCTAAGATCCCTATCTACAACTTTTATGAAAACATTGGAATCCAATTCAGACTAAAAAGCTGAGGCGTATTTCTATAATATATTGACATTTTGTTTTTGCTTAGGAGCATTGGACCGCCCCTAGCATGAGTTGAGGCACGTGCCTCGCTGTTGAATGCATTAAAATGAATTTTTCTCGATTTCTAGGTATCTTTTTGATTATTTTGAAGTTTGAAGACTTATGCCCTAGCAGAGAAACTCATATGAGGTTAGTTCTAACACCATTGAAGGAGTTTTATCAAAAACCATTCATGAATCATTCTTGTAATTCTTTTTTAATCTCTATCTTGTGTATCTCTAACATGATTAACTAAACCCTATTTGTTAGGGATGAGCTAAACAAGATGAAACCCTTAATTGTGTGATTTGATTTCTAGTTATATGAAATAGTTTATTGAATTATTTTTCTCATCTTTGTGCTTAATTCTTTTTACTATTAGAGCATTTTTATATTGTTTTACGTTCGTACTTTAAAACGGAAGAGGACTTTACGAATAATTGAGATGAGAAATCCATGATATTTTAGTCTACATATAGATGCATGTCATGAGACCAATTTAATTATTTGCATAGGAAATAGTTTAATAAGAGAACTCTTGTACTGTAAAGCTTAGTTCTAATCTTAAATCCCCTAAGAAATTAGAGGTTACTTTGAAATTAAAGGTTCTATCACTAAGGAATTAGGGCAAGAATAATAAAGAGAATTCAATAATAGTTCAATAAAGGAATCTAGTAACTAGGATCAGGGTTGGATTCAAAGTGAAACTAATCCTTGACATTTTTCTTATTATAAAAGTTCAAAACTATTACTCATGTTAGTTTCAAAAATTATTTCAATCAATTCATAAACTTTTTGTTCAATTTTGTAATTAAATGTAATTCGATACTATAACGCAATCCTTGAGTTCAACACTCGGTTCTACCGTTTTATAATTATTTGCAACAATTAAGTACACTTGTTGAAATATTATCACACAACAACACTCAGAAACCCTAATGGCCTTGAAGTTTTTCTATAAAAAGACTTGTGATCTTCACTGTAAAAAAAACAAAGAGAGAGAGAGAGAAAGAGAGAGAAAAAATGAAAAAGGAAATGTTTTAAGAAGATTTGTATAAAAATATAGAAAACATCAACAAAAAAAAAAGTATAAAGGATTTAAAATGTAATATTCTCTCAACGAGAGTTAGAATCCTAGAAATAAACTTTGTGTCAATTCAACCACAAATTAGAACTGATGTAAATCAACTTGGTAGTGCACTACAAGAAAACATGAATTTTGTGAGGGCCAAAAGCCCTCACAAAGGGAAAAAAACAGCCACAAAGGTGGATTTTGTGAGGGCTTTTGGCAGCCACAAAGAAGCTGGTCACAAAATTTTGTGAGGGCTTTTGCAGCCACAAATTGCCTGAAACAGGTTGGCATTTGTGAGGGCTTTTGCAGCCACAAAAGACAGGCATTTGTGAGGGCTTTTGCAGCCACAAAAGTCTGCCTTTGTGAGGGCAAAGGCCGCCACAAAGGACAGACTGAATTTGCCTGATTGGACCTTTGTGAGGGCTTTTGGCCGCCACAAAGGACATGCTGAATTTTGCAGACTTGACCTTTGTGAGGGCTTTTGGCCGCCACAAATGCCAACGTAATTAATAAAATATATTCTGTGAGGGCTTAGGCCGCCACAAAATAATTTGTATTCAATAAATTAATTTTTAAATTCAAAATTAATAGTTTATTATAATATTATATATAATAAATTAATATAATTATGATATTAAAATTTAAATTAAATTTAAAATGTAATGTAATTATAAATTAAATTTAATATATAATAAACTAATCTTAATATAATTAAAAATTTAAAATAAAATATTTAAATTAAAAATAAAGATTAATAATTAAATTAAAGATTAATTTAAATAATAAAATATTAACAATAAAATATTTAAATTAATAAAAAAATATTTAAATTATTAATAATAAAATATTTAAATATTTAAATTAATAATTATAATTATAATTAAACATTAATTTATCATATATTAATATGTAAACAACATCATTCCTATTTTTTTAAAAATAAATTTATAAAACTAATCTAAATATATATATTACTAATCTATATTTTAAAAAGAATATATATATATATATATATATATATATATATATATATATATTTACTAATCTAAATTTAAAATATATAAAATACTAACTTGATGTCGAGTAGCGTCTGACTTCAAGCTTTCACTCACGTACGATGCTTGCAAGTCTTCGAAATAATTAACAAGCACTACAAAAATAAAAATCAATAACATTAATTAGTTATATCAAATTATAAAATTACATATATAATATAATTTATACTTACCAAATTTGAATGAAGAGTAATTTTGTGTAGAGAGAAGGAGGAGAGAATAGTATTATGAGGTTTTAGAGGGAAGTTGGATGTGAAAAAATGAAGTAGGAGGGGGAGAAATATATATAGTGTTGCCTTGAGCATTTGTGGCGGCCTTTGCAGCCACAAATTCCAACTGGATTGGGCATTCATTTGTGGCAGCCTTTGCAGCCACAAATTCCACTGGTCACGTCACTCCTTTGTGACGGATTTGGCCCTCACAAAATGCATTTTTTGTGGCTGTAAAAGCCCTCACAGACTCCTTAAATATTTAACTGGATTTTGTGGCTGCCTAAGCCCTCACAAAATCACAATGTTGTGATTTTGTGAGGGCTTAGGCAGCCACAAAATCCAGTTAAATATTTAAAAATTTGTGATGGCTTTTTCAGCCACAAATAAAGACCAATTTCAATTTTGGCCTTTGTGAGGGCTTTTTCGGTCACTAATTTGTGAGGGTTTTATTCGGCCACAAAATATTTATAAAGTTGGCCACAAATTAGGGTTTTTCTTGTAGTGGTGGTAACAAATCTTTCATCAATAAGAGGTATTTGAAGATGTGTAAGAATACTTATGAATCTCAATGGCTGCTTTCCAGAATATTGAGAAGGGTTTTAACGGTTACAGCCTATAGAGGCTAAAGAAGAACACTAGTCTGAAAAGGCAGAGTAAACAATACTTGTATGTTATTGATTAAATAATGGATATAGTCCTCGACTATACTGATGCAAAACTTCTCTATAAGAGGATGACTAAAGGAAGCAACTGTTTATAGTGAACTAGTATAAAAATATTTGTTTCTTTTCTCTATCTATACTTACATTTAATTTTAGTTGTTTATGATTCAACTTTAATTTACGCTAACTGTTTTATAATCGTAAGTTGAATGTTTTGATAAAGAACATATTTTTTGCTTTAAGCAACACAAATAATTTTTAGAAATAGCAACACATAATTGAAACTCCCATTTCTTGTGTTTTCCAACACCATCATTTAGTATCAAATCTTTGTCTCTTGATTGAGCACTTTAATGTGTAAGAGTAAAGATTTTTTAATGCTAGATATACCAATAAATGGTCTGAATTAATGTATTTTTTAGTTCAATCCTATTTTCAACTTATTTTGAAATTCAAATTTTAATTTTTTTTCAAAACATGGACCGACAAATATGATTATTGAAATTGTATCTAAAAATAGATAAGATGTATTACCCGACCATCTATTTATCTAAAAACAATTTCATGTCTTTAAAAAAGTCATTTTTTGAAAAAGTTTTTCTTGGTGATCTTTTGTATAGTTTCTCTTTAAAAACTCTAGTATATGTGTTAAAGCTTTTTTATGTTGTCGATGTAATCACTCTTCAATGATATTTTGAGTAGTAAAATATAATGTTTTCATTGAGATAAATGAAGGCGGAAAGAGAAAAGAAAAAGAAATGAAAAAGTATTTTAATTGTGTTCGTTGAACATGGTAGAAATCTCAAATCCATATCTCAATGAAAGATATCATCTTAGATTATGATTATCTAAGAAAATCATCATGTGATTTCAATTGCAGATAAAAACTCTTTCTTAAATTAATGACCGACTTAAATAAAATTTAAAAATTCTTTTAATTTCATTTTGTTTAAATAATCTCTTATCAAGCTTTTGTTTGTGTTTTTGAAATTTTTCAATGACAAACAGGACAAAACTTATGTGCTTCATTAAAGTAGAGTTAGTTAATCAATGAGAAGAGTTAGTATGTTAATATTGAAATTTATCTTATAATAAGAAGTATTAGTTAATACAACAAAATTATTAGTGCAAAATAACATAAACACCACAATCCATTTCAACAATGTGAAACTTATCAAATAGGGAAAAGTTATTAAAACATCAATGATTTTATATGTATGTTCAAATGCGAAGGTAATCCATTAGAAGAAATAGTTAGGAATGAAATCGCTCACTCAAGAACACATATTATGAAGGTTGAGTGGTGACAAGTTGAAGTCCTTTATCAAAACAAAGGACGAAGGATATATAAAAGCATCCTTGGTTAAAATCAAGATAAAATCCAACCATGCATCAAAAGGGAGATCAATTAGAATCAATCATCTGATCACCATCCTCGAGGAAGAAGCAACATGCATATAATGTTGGAATAATCTAGAAGTTCATTCTTCTAATAGGTCAAACATATCCATTTGATATGATCTATAGATGATATATGTGTAATGATTATGAAGATCATCATATGATTTCTCTACTACAGAAGTATGTATAACATGGGTTTAAATATGTCAACATCTGGTCAAACTCATGGATATATCATAAAATCAAAAGAACGACTTTGGCAATCCTCTAACTGTAAGGTCTAAAGCTATTCCTCTATCTGCTCAAGGATAAGATCTTTGCTTTTGTTGTAAAGTGTGCTTGAATCATCATCTAATCCTTTCATCTAGAAGAAAGCAACACCCACAAAGATATGGCCATTCATCTTATATAATCAACATAAACTCCAATAAACTTGGAATCACTACGTGCATTGTTTATAAGTAAATCCTTCAAACTAAAGATTGCATGTGGTAATCAAACCCTTTGAGTAAGAGCACACACCTACTAACTATGTGTTTCTAGAAATATATGATTTTGATCTTCTGGTATATGCCACATCCTAATATGGGATTAAGTCTTTAGGATTTGAGTTGCATTAAATACCCAAAAAAAAAATAGAATGAGGTATCATTATTTTATTGACACGCTTATTTATGCTCTAGAACAGTTGCAAGAATACAAGTCTTATCTGACAAACCTATGATATTAAATTTTCAACTCTTGTGGTTTTCCTCATTTGATTTTGAAGTTAACAAAGGTATTTAATGAGAAAACATTATTTTGAATAATGGCTACAATAAGTGTGCAAAAATTAGAACAAAAAAATCAGAGGAAGGTACTAAAGGAAGTAACTAGAGGAAGCTACCGGAGGAAGTAACCAAATGATTAGACCAGAGGAACACAAAAGCATATGTGTTTGCCTCTATGCATATGTCTATGAAAGCGACGTGCCTCTGAAGGTTATGAAGACTATCTCTAAAGACTGTATGAAGAATAAATTTGAAACATTTCTCTAAAGCCCTTGTGTGCCTCTAAAGTGCACAAAATCAGTATACCTCTAAAGAGTTTATATCAAACTATCATTAAGTTTGAATAGATTGTTCAAGCCATGAACTCAACGCTCATATTCCACTAATCAAAAGTTACAACACACTTAAAATGTTTCCTTTGATATGCAGCCTCTAATGCTGCAATGACTCTGATGATTCAAAAATGTTATTTGCCTAAGCCATTAATTCTAAGTCACACAATTCTGCCTCTAACTTTTATTATCCAAGAAACACAACATCTAACTCCAACAACAAGGTCAATAAATGATGGAATGTCAACATCCCTAATTTGTTCACAAGAAGATACATTAAGAATTTTTTCACAAGAAAGATATGATCCAAATTTTACAAGGGAAAAAGTTAAACCCTTATCTGTTCTATTAATAGATACTCAAGGCTGAAGAAGAAAGCACGAATTCATAAACTATGAAATCCATACAATTCAAAAAATATTTTGAGAACTAAAGTTTCCTAAATATTCAAAGTTCAAGGGTTTAAAATCTCTAGTGTGACAAATCAACTGCAATAATTTGCTTAGTAGAAGTAAAACATAATTCATTCCAAACATGTGTAACTCAGCCTGATAGTGGCTTTAGTGTTCTTCAAGCAATATGTGGTTTTTCAGGTTGTTTAAAAAACTTGACTTGTAGGGTCAAGGTGTAGTTGCCTTCAACAATATGTGGTTTTCAAGTTGTGTGGAAAAAACTTGACTTGTAGGGTTAAGGTGTCTGTTTAACTCAAAAAGTCTGTAGGTGTAAGGTTTGTTTGAAAAGATTGATTTGAATGGTCGGGTGTTGTGTAATTCAAGCATTTCAATTAGTGGTTTAATACTTCTGAGTGAAGGGACTAGATGTAGCTACCAATTTGGTGCTAAATCAGGGTAAATCTGTTTATGTCACTTTACTTTTGCACTATTTACTTTACTGTTGCCTCTGATTACTTAAGCTTGATTCCTACAATCTCTATTTTTGTTAAATTAACCAAACTGAAACTAGTTCTTGAATAAATAATTAAAAAGAATTTAACTTAGACAAAAACAATTTATCCCCTTCTTGTGTTTGCACCTTGAATTGACATCAAGAGTCTGGCACTAAAACTCAAATACTTCACAGAAAAACATAGGTTGTAGATGCATCTCACTCCTACGATTGATTGTTGTTCATGCTATTTGGCATTGTTCACAAGTTTTGTAATTCTTAAAAGCATCTTTAAACAAAGTGGGCCAAAAGCAAACCTGAGCCTAAGACTTTTCTTGTTGTATGTGGAGGACCAAAATGTCCCCCAGCTGGAGAGCCATGACAAAAATGAAGAATGGGTTGAGCCTCATGGTGGGAAACACATCGCCTAATCACTTGGTCACTACATAATTTCCACATATATGGATCATCCCACACATAGTATTTGGCATCATTTTGAAGTATGTGTTTTGTGATCTGGATGCATCTGCATGAAAGACTCCAGCAACTAGATAATTAATTAAATCAGCAAACCAAGGAGTTACCTAATTCGACTGTAGCAATCGCGCATCAGGGAAGTCATCTTGAATGAGGATGGGGTCCTCATCCATTTTTATTCTGCTCAAATAATCTATCACCAAATTTTCAGCTTCACTCTTATCTTTAATATCTAAAATAAATTCTTGGAGTTACAACATCCATCAGATCAATCTTGGTTTTGCTTCTGCTTTCTTCAACAAGAACGTCAAAGCTACATGGTCAGTAAAAACAACTACATTCTAACCTAGCAAATATGATCTAAACTTATCAAGTGCAAAAACAATAGTTAAAAGCTCCTTTTCAATTGTAGTATAATTAGCCTATGCATAATCTAAAGTCCTAGAAGCATAATAAATAACATGGGAAGCCTTACTAACCCTTTGTGCAAAGATTTCTCCCACCGCATAGTTAGATGCATGCATCACACATAATTTCAAAAGGGAGGCTCTAACTGGGTGGCTGAATGATGGGAGTAGAGGTCAATGTTGCCTTTTAGAAATCAAATGCCTTCTTGCATTCGTCATTAAAGGTGAAACTGACATCTTTTTGTGGAAAATTTGACAGCTGAAGAGCTATCTTGCTGAAATCTTTGATAAAGCGCCTATAAAAACCTTCATGACCAAGAAAATAACGAATCTCGCGGATGCAAAATAGGTAAGGCAAATTAGAAATCACATCAATTTTGGCAGGATCCACTTCAATCCCATTTTTAGAAACCACATGTCCCAAAACTATGTCTTGTTCAACCATAAAATGATAGTTTTCATAATTCAGCACATGGTTAGTTTCAATACATCTATAAAAAAACGCTATCTAAATTGTTCAAGCATGCATCAAATGAGGAACCATACACAGTAAAATCATCCATAAAAACTTCTATACAGTTTTCTATCAAGTCAGAGAAAATACTAATCATGCAACATTGGAAAGTGTCGGGAGCATTGCATAGGCCAAGGGTATCCTCCTATAGGCAAATGTGCCAAAAGGGCAACTGAACGTGGTATTTTCTTGGTCCTCTGGTGCAATATAGATATGTAAAATAACTAGAAAAACCATCAACAAAACAATAATATGACTTACCAGCCAACCGTTCAAGCATTTGATCAATGAATGGTAAAGGAAAATGATCTTTTCTAGTTTCCTAGTTTAGTCTCCTATAATCGATGCATACGCTCCAGTTATTCTGCACTCGTGTGAGGATAAGTTCATTATTTTTATTTTTAACCATCGTGAGTCCAGATTTCTTAGGGACTACCTGCACTGGACTCACCCATTGACTATTAGAGACGGGGTATATAATTTCTGCTTGCAAGAGTTTTGTTACTTATTTTTTTACAACATCCGGAATTAATGGGTTAAGTCGCCTTTGGGGCTACCTGACTAATTTTACCCCATCCTCCAGTAGTATCCTATGCATACACATGGATGGGCTAATACCAGGAATATCAACCAAGGTCCATCCGATTTCCTTCTTGTGTTTTCTCAAAATCTGCAACAACTTCTCTTCTTGTTCATCTTCAAGTTTGGTTTAAATAATCACAGGTAACTTGCCACTTCCTTCTAAATATGCACATTTCAAATTTTCAGGAAGTGGTTTAAGCTCTACAATTGGTGGTTGTTCAACGGAAAGTAGAACACCAGTGGTCGAAGCTAAGTCCATCTAATGTAATCATCAACTATCAAAAACCATATTTCTTTCCATTTATTGATGGTGTTTTCATTGGTCCAAAGATATCTATATGCAAGAGCTCAAGGGGTTTGGAAGTAGAGACAAAATTCTTAGGAGGAAAAGAGTTTTTTGTTTGTTTTCTCTTTTGATAAGCTTCACATATAATTTATATTTTATATCTAAGATTAGGCACCCCTATAAAAAGTTGAAGTTTATTCAATTTTGAGATTAATTTTAGGTTTACATGGTCCAACCTTTTGTGCCAAATTAATTTTTCTTCATTTACTAACATGAGACACTTAACATCTTATTTCTCCAAGTTTGAAAGGTTTCTTTTGTATAAGTTATTTAGCCTCTAACTTGTAAAGAGTTCATATCCATCTTTTTGACTAATTGTTTTGCATAATTTTTTATTAAAAATAGGATCATAGCCATTCTCACTTAATTGAATAATACTTAACAAATCATAGTTAAGACCTTGAACAAATAAAACATCTTTAATATAGGGTGAGGAGCCATCGCCAATTGTACGAGAACCTGTTATCCTTCTTTTTTGTTTGCCTCTGAAGCTTACTGATCCTCCTTTCTTTAGAGTTAGGTCTTAGAGCATAGATCTTTCTTCAGTCATGTGTCTTGGACATATATTATGACTTTTTTTTCCACAATTTGCACAAGTCAACCAAACTAATCTAGGATTTTGTGCTTGTTCTATAAACTATATTCCTCTATTTCCATTTCTACTCACACCAAATATCATTAAAGCTTGCTTGCTTGCTTCTATCTATGCTATTTGCTAGGAATTCGTATTTTACTAGGTTGCAGTTCTTATCTTCTAAATGTTTTAGAGTTGTTTCTTTCAGAGTAAATTCTTTAATTTTTCAAAATAAATTTGAACAATGTTATACTCATCAGTTAAATATTTATTAGCTTTCTTTAGGCTTTTCAGTTTTGTAGAAATATACTAATTTGTTTGTAAAAATCATTCAAGACAATTATTAATTCAATATGAGTTAAATAAAAAAAAATACCTCAATTTCCTCATCATATTCTAAGTCAGAGTCAAATTCTATTTCAACATTCAGAGCCATGTTTTCCAACTCTTCATCATTAGAGGATTCATCATTTAAATTATCCCATGTGATCAGACCTTTCTTCCTTGTCTTGGATTTTTTTCCTCTGCTTCCTTTTCTCAAGCTTTGGACAGTCTGCTTTAAAGTGTTTAGGTTCCTTGCATTCAAAACCAGTGGATTTCTTCTTGCTAGTGCCTTTGTCTTTACTTTGGTACTTCTTGAAATCCTTTTACGGGAAGGGTATCTTTTTGGGCCACATGCGTTGATTTCTCCTTAAGATGAATGACAACTCCTCAACTTCTTAATCATCATTCTTACTTTTTGAATCATCCTCCAATTCTTCATCTGCTTGCAAGGGGTTCTTGTCTCTAGTTTTGAGAGCCAAAGGTTTTTGCTTATTTTTAGGCTCCTCCTTTGCTAGTTCAAATTCATGAGACCGGAGGAAGCTTATCAATTCTTCTAGAGTTAGATTATTCAAGTTTTTAGCTTCGTGTATGACAGTGACCTTAGGTCTCCACTTGCTGGGTAAACTTCTAAGTATCTTCTTAACATGGTCTGCTGTTGTGTAGCTCTTTTGAAGTACCTTTAAATATAAGACTAGAGTTTGGAATCTAGAGAACATCCTCCCAATATCTTCATCTTCCTCCATATGAAAAAGCTCATACTTCCTGACTAAGAAGTTGGTTTTCTTCTCAGTCCTACTTATTTCGTTCATATGTTAGAACCAAACAATTATAAATACTTTTACTTGTTTCCTTCTTGGTGCACTTATCAAACTCTTTAAACGTGATTGAATTTATCATTAAAGTTCTCTCTTTATGATGCATCTTATACTATTTTTTTCTCAACATTCATTTCTTTTCTAGATACCTCTATGTCATCAGTATTTATTGGAGCAACATACCAATCTTAAATCAAATCCCAAAGTTCAGGATCTTGAGAAATGAAGAACCTGTTGAATTTGTCTTTCAAGTACTTAAAGCGTTCCCCATTGAACAAAAGAGGCTTGTTGACATTTCCTCCCATTTCCTCATCACCGTAGCTAGACATTTGAAAGGTGGCTCTTTTCTCAATCGTTGTAAAGTGTTCAAGCCTTGAGACCGAGCTTTGATGTCAATTGTAGGTGGAAAGTGCACAAGAAATAGGGGGTTTGAATTGTGTATTCTGTAAAAAAAAATGTTTGGGCTAACAAATGATGAAAATAAAAACAAATAAAATCTGAGGCGGTAAATAAAGAGAAGGAAATGAGACAGTGACTTATTCTGATTCACTACAACCAGATAGCTACATCCAGTCCTTTCACTCAGAAGGATTTAATCTAGTAATTCAAAACATATTTCAACCACTTAACTTCACAAGTTAAGTATTCATAACATCCAACTAGAAAATACACAAGTCATTGAGGATTTACAGTCACTATTGGACTAGGTTACACAAGTGTTAAGTTTATGTTTCTAGGTTTACTCTCACGAGAGGATGTTTGAAATATTTCTCAAAGACTTAGAAAAACTAGAATGAAATTATAATTGTGTGCTACTTATTTTTACATAACTTAAGCAATACAAATCGCGAGAGAGCATCAAAACTCTTACATCCATACAAAAAATCAAGTATGGTAAATATATATCAATATATATATATTGTATGCGATGGTAACATTAGAATCTAATTTTTATGATTATTTGTTTCATTGTTTAGATAAAAGAGACATGATTTGACCAAACATCTATTATTCCTCATATATTGTAGAAAGTTGCTAGTGAAAATAAGGATGAAGTAGTTGATAACAAAGGTGTACACAAAGTATATGAATGGTGTGTAGTTATATAATAACACTAGCTATAACACTATTTATGTATTTGTTAATGTTTTGTGAAAGTGTTTACGATAAACTTATCTTTTTCGTATTAATATATGTTAATTAGGAGAGTTTATCTCAAGGAGAGACACAAGACACTAGTTGTAGGGACATACTTAATAAAGTATTAATTGTGCAGTGTCCTGAAACATTTATAGAAACAAATATGTCTACGAAGGCGAACATGCCTAAAATACCAATGATGAAAGGTATTTTTGGTATTTTTGATGTAGAAAGTATTAGTAAGGAGCAAATGATAGATCTTTTCAAACATCAAGAAATAGGTGCCTTTATTATCTCCATATATGTAAGGTACTCCAAATAAATTTAGATGAATGAATTATTTTTTTGTATCTATGAATCAATGATCTAATGTTATATTTTTATTCAAGTAACTTGTATAAAAAATTGGGGTGCCCGCGTGATATGATCAACAAACTCTCCTTCATATCCCCCCATTAGATATCCATGTTTGAAAATGATCCAACTCGCGCCAAAGAATATATAGTTGATCTAGTGATGGACAATAAAGATCATATGGATATGTTGTTTACTATACAATATACTTATGGTTTAGATTTTCTTTCAAGTTTAATATATGGTATATTATTTTCTCTTTTTTCACTTGATTTCCCTATTGAATTTTTTTTAGGAGACACTGGATGTTAATTGTCATTAATGGCACATTAGAAATAATTTACTATTTGGATTCAATACATGGTGATTATACAAATCACTCGAAGTTGAAGTTTATGGTTGATACCTAATTATATAATTGTATCCAAACTTGTAAAAATATATGTTGTTGTTCGTGTGTGGTTATTTTAAGTATATTCATTTATATATATTTTGTTAGAGCTATCCAAATGTTGTGCTCTCAAGGGGAACTCATGTTTCGAATAATAAATTGAACAAGATTATATGGAGACTAATACAAGTTTTATATAGCTACCTATTACATTTGGTGTATGATTATAAATATTGTTACAATAAATTTCTTTTATAAAATTAACATGAGATTCAAGTTTTGTCTTACAAATCATTGCATTGATGTATATATTTTATTTGCATAGTTTCCTCGTCAAAAAAATGAGATAGATTGTGAATATTATGTTATGAGGTTCATGAAAAAGATTGTCACTTCTAATCAAAATGTGATTCCAAATACGGTATGTTAATTATATTCTATATAGTTTTATATTATTTCAATTTTATCTAATTTTATCTAATTTTAACTTAGTCGCATTATATTTTGCAGTACTTTGATGAATTCAAATGTCTGAGTTACTCTGAAGATCATATGATAGATTGTTAATTCAATGTTTTTTAGAAACCATTTGAAATTCAATGTTTGATCCAATTGGCGTGGCTGCGGTCTACTGCTAAATTTGTAACTAATTTCCATCTTGCCAGGGCAACCAAGTATATCTACAATATTGATTGTTGTATCTTTGGCAGTATATATTGGTTGATCAGTTAATATAATTAGTCGTGTTTGACTCATACAACTAAGACTATATGTTCTGAAACATTGTGGGAAGTTATGGAAGATTTGTGTCCATACATGTTCGAATTAAGAATCATATGACAGATTGTTAATTCAATGTTTTTTAGAAACCATTTGAAATTTAGTGTTTGATCCAATTGGTGTGGTCTTAGTCTACTACTAAGTTTGTCACTAATTTCAATCTTGCCAGGGCAACCAAGTTTATTTATAATATTGGTTATTGTAGCCTTGATAGTATATATTGGTTGATCAGTTAACATAATTAGTCGTGTTAGGCTCATACAACTAAGACTATATGTTCTCAAACATGGTGGGGAATGTTTTGAACCTGATGATAACAAGAATTTTGTTTTAAGAGATATAAGGAGTATTATGTAATTTTGAATTTATATTAGAGATTAATTATCAAATTAATACAAATTTTTCCTATATATTATAATTTTGAAGTTTTAAGATATCATTACGATTTTTTGCAAATATGTTCCTATGTACTTCAACAAAATGTTGAAAGAAAAAAATATATACGAGAGTGTGATTTTGTATAGATTACCAATAAAATGTTGGATGTTTTGATTAAAATAATTATATTATTTTAAAATACTTACACGAAAAAAACCATTGTTATTGGTTTATCTTTTATAGCGCGTTATAAGAGAAATCATTGTTATAGGCCATATTAGACAACACTTACATTTAAAAAGCGCTATTATTAGCTGACCTTTTATAATTCTTTATAAGAGGAAATATTGTAGTATGTTACATTAAACATCGCTTTTTTTATTTATTTAAATGATGTATATACTTTTAATAGCACTAAAATAAACAACGCTTGTAAACACTATCAAACGCTTAAAAAAGTGTTGTCTAAGGCTTTTCTTGGTGTAGTGAATTGATTTTGTGTATCTTGATATGGAAACAGAGAAAGCAGATGACATCATGATCAGAAAAATAATCGATTCAAAGTGTTGAGCAAAGGATGCATAATTTTGTCTTCTTCAAAATATTGACTTTTCATCAAAGCATTGACTATCTAGAGTGTTGATTGTTTATCAGAATGTTGACTTTTTATTAAATCATTGACTTTTATGCATTCAGAGATCACATGCTTGTTGCGATTATCAGAAACAAACAATCGCTTGCTTATTAAGAGGCAGAGTGATCAGATGTTTGTTGTAGTCATCAAAGCCAAACTAGTCAGCACATTGATGCATTAATAGAATCACCAGAGGCGAGTGTCATAGAGAGTTCATCAAACTAGAAATACAGAAATCAGAGTGGAGTTTTAATGTTTCTTTAATGTAGTTCTAACATAAGAGGGGATGTAGCATAAAGTCATTCAAAATAAATATGATTTGAGAACTGCATACTTAAACATAACATTAGTGCTTTAAATTGTTCCCATAAAATAATTGTTATCATCAAAACAAGGATCATAGTTATTCAAATCAACTTGGTTCAAACAAATGGACATCTAAATTGCTTGATTTTTATGTGCAAGATATTCATATTATTGCATCCTAAAATTGTACTTCATATTTTATCATTCCCCAACCTTTTAGATAGTTACCAAAAGGGGGAGAGATATTTAGGATGATATATATGATGGGAGAGAAATATTGGATGACAACAATTAATGAAAAATGTTATCAATCAACCTCTTGCATGTGTATAGCGGAAGTTTAATTAAAATGTTAAGAATTAAATTGAGTGGGGGATTAAAAATTAATTATAATTATTTCAGTCTTTGAGTTTATTAATCAAAATTTATAATCTTAAATCATTAAGTTTATCATCATTAATAAATGGGAAGATTGTTGAGATAAAATCTCTAGTGATGTTTTAAAAATAACAAACCTTAATGATTAAATGAATAAGAGATTTTGATACACTTTGTTATCTAATGTGTGCTCTTAAGTAATTCATTAAGACAGGTAAATATTAAATGGATTAAGTAAAAATGAACTAATCAGAAGCAATAGTATGTGAAAAACAACTTTGAATATGAACAGAGTTGAGCATGTTCATTACAAATTTCAGAGTGTTCGAAAAAGTATGAACAAAATTCAAAATTTTCATCATCACGTACAAGAAAAGAATTAAAACTACTTTAGAATAAATGCAAAGAAGCATATTCACATTTATGATAAAGAAAGATCATCATAATTATCAATAAAAGTGGTCTCTCACTAATACACCACAATTAAGATTGGCAAAGATAAAATAAAAAATGCACAACTCATCCTTGTTGAAAAAAACATCAACAATTATGAGAATCAAAATGATCAGTGCATAGTTCAAAAAATTCATGAGTTCAAAACGTTCTTATAAAAGTACACAAGTACAAAAGCAACAAAAGAGCGACAAAAGACTAATGCACTAGAACTATTTATTATTGTGAGCATTATCAGCATGAAAAAATGGGATTCAACCCCATGTTTTATCTCTTCTACATCATTACAAGAAAAAAAAACAATGCAATAAACATTATTAAGTCAACATAAAGTTCAGAATGTTCATAAATCTTCAAGATCTTCATCATTAAAGGTTATCATGCAATGGAACTTGTGCCCAACGAACATACGAAAGTCTTTGTAACTTACTAAAGTGCTCAAACTCATTCAAAGTTCCTTTCAAGTCATCAGATCTAAAGAAAAAAAAGAGTGTGAAGGTCTATCTCGCCTATATAAGTTGAAGACATCAAAACTTAAAGACTATGAACTTATTTCAAGTAAATTTCAAAAACACTTTTCAACAAAGTGTAAAACTTGATTAAAATGATCGAGCACACTCTATAAAACGAAGTTTTCAAGAGTGTACAAGTTCACTCAAACTCAATTTTCACTAAGGAATTCAAGATGCAACCAAACTTGTCGATTGTAAACTTTCTAAAATTTCTCTTTATATTGTAAAAGTGATTAGGTTGATTTTGACTCTAAACGAAGTGTATAAGCCTGACATTCTTCTTGTGACTATTTATTCTACTTCACTACATATCCTTTGAAGTGATTGTGATATTACGTAACATAATTAATAATGATGTATGATGTTACTATTTGTGCGCCATATAATGTAATTGTTATTGTTAATGATAATTGTTATTATCTTGGTATATGTAGGTAAATGGTGTTACTATGTTATGAAGATTATTATTATGTTATTTTATTTTGATATGTGCGACAAATGCGTTTTATGTATATGTATTTATTCAAGTAAAAAATGTATATGTATTTATTCTACATGTTTTTATATCTTAACAAGATATCCTATTGCCCACCTTTTGTTCTTTGTGTGTTTGACGTTGGGCATAGAGTTGTCTCATACAAGCTGCAAGAGTAAAAAGAGTGCTTTTATGGCATACTCTATTTATATTTGTGTCGACGTCTTTGTTTTGAAACGTCTTGTACATGGGGAGTTCCTACTCTAATATGTGAAACATTGGTAAAATTCAAATTGCACATCTTTTGTCACTAATGATTATAAGGCGACGAACAAATCTTTCAATTTATATGATTATATGGTGGTTTAGTATATGTCAAACATGGTATTCTTAACTCTTATGAACCATTTTCAAAAAATCTGTAGTTATTTTGTTGTCATTTTATCTAATCAATTATAATTAAGATAATTTATATTTTGGGGACATAAGGTGTCCCACTAAAACTTTATTTGATTCTAAAAGATTGTAGGATTTAATTCTTTTAATTTTTTTTACTGACAATGAGTGATAAAGGAATTAAAGTCTCTTAAACAAGTGATTAGGAGTTTAATTTTCTAATACTTATTTGTATATAAAAAATATTTACTTAAAAGGGGAGAATCCATCTTATGGACCTAACAAATTCTATGGTTCTCTTATGCAGATTAATTGCAGCTAAATTGGGGCAAATATTTTAATTTACCCATAAGGAAAATATTGAGCATAATATATTTTAGAAAATATAATTATTTTTTAGTGTAAAAAAGGAAGAAAAAAGAAGCATCTATGATCCAAAATTGGATTGAACGAATTTTTTTTATTAATGCTTATTAAATTTAGGTTATAATTAACGGAATGTTGTTAAACATTTCAATCCAATATCCATTAGTCAGAAAATATCATTATATGATGACAACATTCCAAATTCTAAGGTCGATAAAAAAATGTCGGTGAATTTGATAATTCCAAATCCTTTTTAAATCAATTCAATACAAATCAAGTATAGCCTTAGGTAAGACTTCGGAGCACCACCAATACAACAAGGCTATAAAACAAGCATTGACAGCTGTCTGAATAGTGCTATATGATGCGATTGAATCTATAAAAAATCCTTTTTTTTTTTCTTAAATAATGGCTGTTGTAACTTTCTATTAAAACAAATTATTTGTAGATTTGTTGCATGAATTTACATTGATTCATGGAATTTATCTTTTTTATTTTGAAAGTCAATAATTTTGATTTTTTTTCTTAAATTTATGAATTTAAAAATTAACGATTTAATATATTTTAAATGATATGACATATAATTATATAATATAGAAATATTAAATATAAATAATTATTTATATATTATTAATTAAATTAAAAGTATGAAAAGTTTTGAAGTTGAAATGTAAGTTTTCACATAATTTCATTTTCAATTTCGTAAGTGTTAATCACTCTATATCATCGTATCATATGTTATGGTATTTAAAATATCTTACGTTATTATTTTTTAGGCTAAATTACATTTGTGGTCCCTTAACTTAATTTCAGGTAACGTTTTAGTCCTTTATCTTTTTTTTTCCGAGTTGGTCCTTTATTTTAATTTTAATTGATAATTTGATATTTTATTTTTTAAAATTTCAACAATGTTATCCCTTTTTATACAAAAATTCAAAAAAAATCATCAAAATTTTCAAAAAAAACCCATAAAATGAATAATCATCTTCAATATAATGCAAATTTTATCAAATCTATAACTTAAATATTCACATACACTCATATTTTCATCTCCAACAACATCAAATAAAGAATGAAAATATGAGTTTATTTTAAAATTTAAGATATGAATTTGATTAAATTTGTATAGATGATAATGAATTTTATGGGTTTTGTTTGAAAAATTTGATGATTTTTTTTTAATTTTTGTAGAAAAAAAGACAACATTGTTGAAATTTTAAAACATAAAATATCAAAGTGACACTTAAAATTAAAATAAAGGACCAACTCGGGAAAAAAATATAAATGACTAAAACGTTACCTGAAATTAAATTAAAGGACTGAAAATATAATTTAGCCAATTTTTTAGTTAAAAAATTAGAATATGAGACCAAATTGTCGACTTTTAAATTAAAAAATTAATTTCGTAAATCAATATTAGTAGAATGATTAAAACTATAATTATAAAAAAAAAATATCACACTACTTTTATAGTAAAAGCATATTATTTTTTATATGTCAAAAGATAGTAAATAATGCGCTAATATAGCACAAGATATGTTAACAAAAGCAAAAACAAAATTACAATCTCAACAAATTGCTTTCTTGAAGCCAACTAACACAAGCTAAATTTATAAAAGACCACGAAAGTACAAAGGAATAGGACCACCACTCTGCTACCAATGACCAACTATGAGATCAAAGCATTCTCTTGGATTATTCTACCATTGATTAAACCCAAAAGCAAAAAATTTATATTTATACTTCAACTGCTACCAAAAATGAAGTTTGATACGATAAATTAAAACATCCAAAGCATTCTCTTTCTGGCAAAAAATCATGTTATTGTTTTTCTTCCAAATCATTACAATGCTAATCAACCAAAAAACATGTAATTTATCTTAAGCTCCTTTAGTATTTAAAAATAATACACAAATTTGTTAAACATGATTGCAAACTCCATGTGAGAAATCCCTGGACACGACTAACCAATCCAAAAAGAGCACCCCCGAATATTTTCGAAAAACATACCCAAAAATATTGTACATGAGTCTATTCCACTCCACAACTGGATACACAAAGTAACTAATCATTATTTACATCTCTACACTTAGCTAAATTATTTTTGGTATAAATCCTATCATTTAATAGCTCCAAGTGAAAGCTAAATTATTTTTGGTATAAATCCTATCATTTAATAGCTCCAAGTGAAAGAAAAAAACTTTGTGGAATCATTTTTTTTTAAATACAGTAAATACTAATGTAATTACTGAGAATCGTAAAGAATTATTTAAACACATAAATTAATAATATTGATATTTTTCGATTGAATTAAAATTTAAATACATGAACTATCTTATTTAATATAAAATTGAACGAATCATCTTATTTTATATAAAATTTAATATATATATATATATATTAATAATAAAATTATACTACCAATACATATATTTAATCATTAATATCAATTTGTTCTACAAGCTTAACAAAAAATTTAAATAATTTCTTGATTATCTTACAAGTTTTTTTGTTTGATAGATTTAATTCTAAATTATTTCAAAATTAAATTTACTTTTTGATAAAATTCACATAGATTTATGGAATCGAGTATTTTTAGTTTCAGTGATTTATTCAAATTGTATTTATTTTTTCAGATTAATTCATCCAATCTCACTGATTAAAGAATTAAATTAGCGACCCACTTTCACTTTTATTTTAAGGTAAAGTATTCCCACTGTGTTGGTCTGAAATTGAGCCACCAAAACATTAGTCTAACTAGGAAGTCCAATGCAAAATATGCATAACATAACATAATACATGGGACATGATCAATACCATAAACTGTAGTATTTTAATGAGCAAGGACCCACCATTGGATACATAGTAAATTTTGTCACTTTACAGATGACAAGTCTTTGCATCCTCTTTGTGTCTAAATTGGGACATAACTCTCTTTAAGGAGTCCATTACTTATGGTTGTTGTGGTGATTTCTTTATTTAATTTTGTTATTTGATTCTGTTTACACATCTTTGAAGAACTACATAAAAACCATAGTGGCTGTCCATGTTGCATTTATTTCCCAGCCAGATATGACATGTTTTTATTAAATTTAATAATAATAATAATAATATATTTTCTTTTTTTCTAACTCTAACTCAATTCATAAATATAAATATTATTAAATTAGACGTCTTGTTCTGAATTTGAATATAAGATCTTATAAATATTTTTATTATTAGTTTACTATAGGATGTGTAACAAAATTCTATTTAAACATGTTTAGTAACTCTTACAAAGATTTTTTTAAATATATATTAATACACATGTCTAAATTTAAATTTTTATAAGAGTAATTTTTATAATATTTTAAATATATTTTCAAAAACTTATTAAAAATTCGACTAACAGATATAAATTGACTATTTGACGGACCAAAATTATTGACATAAAAGATTTGAAGAACTATTATTTAAAGAAATTTTTTGAATAGATTAAAAACAAAATAAAATATATTTATAGAAATAAAAATTTATTTGACTCTAATAATAATAATAAATGTCATTATATTATAATGTTGCAATTAAGAAAAACATGAAAGAAAATAAAAATATTAAAATAGAAGATACGGCAGTCATAATTAATTTCCATTGATTATGCAGTCAAACAAATCACTATCATTCATATCAAATTAAATAATTTATATTATAAATAAATCATTACGATTCATTCAAGATTAGATAATTGATAATTTATCAAATCAATATCAACTAAAATATTATTACCGTTTTTATTTTATTTTTAATAAATTTTTTAGTTAAAAAAGTATCATTACTTATAATCAAGATCTCCCTAGAGATACTTTTTATTACAAACAATTCATTTTCAGAGTAAACTAAGGAGATCCATGAAATGTAAGATGATTTATTGTTTAATGTTTGTATAGAGACATGACATGATACATAGTGTTGTTGTAGACTCCAAGAGAGTGAAACTAGCAGTTAAAGTTACTTTCAAAATTCATATCTGGCTGGTCAAACCCAAAACCCCACTACACACAAAGAAAGAGGTAAGAAAGGACAATAGAGAAAAGAGGGAAAGAGAGACACATATAATTATTAAAAAAGAAAAATGAACAAGTGTTGTATGATGATAAAGTTAAATGCATAGTATTTAAATATAAAAAAATACATTTTTTTATTATTAATAAAAAAATTGATTTTATTTCGTATTGATGTCTAAAAAAAATTGTATGTTGTTTAAATAGGTAAAGTTAAAAAAAAATAGAATGAAATCTTTTGGAGTAAACTACTATTTTGGGAGAGAAATATTTATTGAAACACAAATTTTAATAAATAAAAGAAATGCTTAAAATACAATACACTTTATTTTTAACATTCATTTTACTATTAGTTTTTCTCATATTTTTTATTTGATGAAACTCATGGATTCTTTAATTTAAAAATCAATTTCACATAAAGTGTTGAGATCCATATCAATTTTAGCTAATAAAAAAGTGATTGTTAAATAAGTGATTAAGTGTTGAGATTCATATTAATTTTAGCTAATAAAAAGTGATTGTTAAATAAGTGTTAGAAATATAGTATTTTGATAAAGTGTTGAGATCCATAACAATTTTAAATCCATATCAAATATTTTTAACTTAGAGTTGTGCTCATGTAATATTTACTCATTTTAATATTTGAATGTGTGACACATTTTAAACATATCTTTTATTAATTATTTCAATTAAATTGTTTTACACAATCCCTTTAATCTTCGTATATTTTTTCAATGCTTAATTTAATTCTTAAAACTGTTATCAAAGGAATAACTAAAAATATATTTCACATGACACTGCAGGAACAAATTCAAAGACAAAATGCCTATTTATTGGAACAGTAATTGGGATATTAATTTTTTTAAAATTATTATATTATTATTAAATCTTTGTCCCTCAATCCTTGCCAGAAACAGTGAAAACTAAAGAAAGTTGAAGACTTTTTCAGTTCACACCTTCAATCAAACAAGACCCATCATTCCCCCCACACATATTTATTTTTTAATAAATGAATTAAAATCTTTTTGTATCCTCTTCATGGATCCCAAGAGCTCAAAACAACAATCACAAGAACCAAACAACAACAACAACAAGAACATGGGAGAGAACAAACCCTCTGATTCAAAAGACTTCCAAATAGTATTATCTGAAACAACAACAAAAGATGAAACAACAAAAAAACAACAACAACTAGCACCAAAAAGAACATCAAACAAAGACAGACACACAAAAGTTGAAGGAAGAGGAAGAAGAATAAGGATGCCAGCTTTATGTGCAGCTAGAATCTTCCAACTAACAAGAGAATTAGGTCACAAATCAGATGGTGAAACAATTCAATGGCTTCTTCAACAATCTGAACCATCCATCATAGCAGCCACAGGAACAGGAACAATACCAGCTTCAGCTTTATCTTCTTCTTCTGTTACAACACAACAACAAGGTAGTTCTTCTTGTTCTTTGTCTTCTGGTTTGCAATTACATCAAAAAATTGATGAATTAGTTGGAAACAGAATAACCAGTTCAAATAGTTGGGGTACTATGGTTGGTGGAAACTTAGGAAGAACAAATATGTGGACCCCACATCATCATGTTAGTGGATTTGGATTTCAATCATCTTCTGCTCATTCTACTACTACTAATGATCATGGTTCAAATTATCTTTCAAAAATTGGGTTTTCTGGATTTGATCATCAAAATATTAATAGTAATAATAATAATAATGGAAATATGGTTGGGGGAATGAGTTTTACATCAATTTTGGGTGGAAATCATCAGCAGATTCCTGGATTGGAATTAGGGTTGTCACAAGATGGACAACATATTGGGGTTTTGAATCAACAAGCTTTGAGTCAGATTTATCAGCAGATTGGTCAAACTAGGGTTCATCATCAACAGCAGCAGAATCAGAATCAGAATTCTAGTAAGGATGATTCTCAAGGTTCAGGGCAGTGAGAGAGGTTTTTTTTTTTTTTTTTTTGTGAATTT